>BMAV01020290.1:0-89906 GCA_019973955.1 Trichonephila inaurata madagascariensis
TTTTTTTCTTATCCAACGAATGCCAATAGCCATAGAGAAAATTTCAAATGCTGCATGATTTCCCCAAATTTTTAAAAAAAGCTTCAACGAGCTTTTTATTTCCCCTCGAACATTTGCTATCATCACCCGGGGGTAAAAAGAATTAAATTTTTTTTTGCTGCTTTTACTTTTTGCTCTATTTTGAAGAAAAACCATAACACCATTACACTCAACACCCAATGAGCACATATCACATTCATCACATTTTATGTTCATAAAAGAAAGCCCAAATATCATTATTCATCAAAACATATGATTTTTCCCACTAGGACAAAAGTTGATGTTGATGTAGAAGGAAACACCTGAAATTTGCTGGCACTTGCATTCAAATATTATTCATTTTCACCACATCTAAACCCTTCACCCCTAATAGAGTTTCAGTATGCTTTAAAAATTGAATTTTTGCAAGCAGAATATCAGAGTTTTAGCACCAATTACTATCAAAATCACTTTTGCATGTGTTTTTTTCCCCATCTCTTTTGTACTTTTTATCAACCGCGACAAGCCATCCTGTGAGACCTGTCGTGCCGGTTCCGCGTAAGCTGGGTGTGGGATTATCAAAATGATGAGACATAATAATTTTAATACAATTTTTATTAAGAAAAACATATTACTTAAATTTAATTTGACAATTTTAATTAAAGTGAGAGTCAAGAAATTAAATCACGTATTCAAGTCAGATCACGCAACAGATCCTTTATCCAATTATCATTAATAACCTACATCAAATTACTTATATCAAAATATTCCCTTTTTTCAGTTCGTTCCCTTTTTTTTACCTAGATAAGGTATCTAAAACTTTTTAAACGAAAGGGTTCCCCTTTTTTATCTTAGGGTTCTATTCTTTCCAAAACTATCGGACTGTTACTCTTGATCGCAAAATTTACACTAAGCTTTGTCACGCTACGATCAGAATAATTCACATATATCTCTAAGCTTGCCGCGTTATCTCTAGGCTTGCCCGCTATATCTTATCATCAAAACTTCTATCCCCTTTTTAGTATATCTCATTTACATATTATGATCGTTTATCTTCTTGGTATTGGGGTTGGGAAAAGTTTTGCCATTAATCGTGGCCGACAAAGAACATAGGACTTTTAATCAGAAGACGCGAGAACGTCACAACCCCCCAAGAAAAAAATGATTTACTTAAGGGTTCTCAACCCTTTAAAAAATTACGTGTCTAAATCTCTATTTCTAAATTTCTTCGCTTTCTGGTTTTATTTAAAATTTAAATCCTCATTTTTAACTTTATAATTTCCAATATTTATCTTGACTTTTTAATTTTCATTGCAAATTTTTAAACTTAAATTTTTCTTTTTTTAATTTCCAATATTTATCTTGACTTTAATTTTCATTACTCATCTTAGTTTAAATTTTTAAAATTCAATTTAAATTTAAACTCGTGACAATAAATTTATCAATAACTAGGAACATTAATAATTACTGTTTAATTTATGCCCCCTCTCCTTTTAAACAGTTCTTAAAATATTTATACACTTAAATATTTTAAAATAAATATTCTGGGTGCGCAGACCCAATCTAACACTGCATATGGAGCTGGAACTGTTGCTCCCCTTCTTGTTGAATCTATAATTCGTATACTTTTCAAGATTTTCAGGGTCAGTCTCCCTGAAATGAAAACTATTTGAGTCTCTATTTCCATAATATTAATCAATTTCACAATTATATATTATTTATATATCACAATAAATTTTCATCTCCATCCCACATCTGGTTTCAACAAAAACTCCCAATGAGCCGCGCAGCTCGTTATTATTATTGTTAGTGCCTGACTACGCCGCGTTTCCCTGAACCAGATGCCTCATAATACGTAACAATACACAACATATATATATACATATATTATACAATTACAAACATTTTTCAATAAACTATTATAACAAATAACCAAAGGAATTTTCGCATCTCACGAAGTCATACATCGAAGCAAACAAATGTGTGATTACAAATGTTTTCTTCAGAAAAAAATTTTTAACAAGTCAAAAAGTTCCAAAATTAAATGAACACTCATTGTAGTGTTTGACTTGGCTTATAACTTTAAGCACCGCCGAGACTTCCTTCTTTTGCAATAATTCTTCCGACCACTTGTTGGAAGATCATAAAAAAATGAAACAATACAACCTGATTTTTATATGTTTTCTCCCACATTCACGTTCAACGATGAGGTGTCATCACTCTTCATTCCTCGGTTGTACTGGAATTTCTTGTTGTAAGGCTTGTAATCTCCTTGTCGTCCTTTCCTTGCCTTCCCAACTGTGTCCTTGGCTGGTCTGGGTTCTTCTGTTCTCCGTCGTGGTCTTAAACTGTATCTTGCTTCATCTGTAACTTCAGTGCACTCTCTTCTATTCTTTTTCCTGCTTTTGGAAATAGTACTGGATGACATTTGTCTTTTATTATTATTATTATTACCCTTTCTTTGCCACTTTCTTTGTGGTCCACTTGCCCCCGACACACCTGATCTTTTAATACCCTGGTTATATCTAAACCTTTTGTTTTTATTTTCATTCCCAACTGAACTAGGTAGTGATCTGACCAGTGATTTGTTTTTATGGGTCCTCTCTGTATTTTTATATTGATTTGATTGGTTACCAATCCTTTTGCCTCTAACCTACGTTTCACAGCAGATTTTTCTTTCCCATATTGTGACTCATTTAATCCTTGATGTACTTTTCCGAAGTACGAGTTTCCTGACTTGATCTTATACTATTTGGGATACCTGTTCTAATTCGACCTCGTCACATTTCCTATGACGATATATTCTTATTTGATCTACGTTAACTGTTAATCTTTTTCCTGATTTCCATATTACAATATTATTAAAATTCTTAACTTCTAAGACTCTATAAGGTCCCTCAAATTTTTGTTTAAATTTAGCGCATACTTTGTTAGCTGCTGAACTTACAGGGTGTGTTTCAATAAGACCCAATCATTTACCTTTATTTTTATGTCTTTTCTACGTCTATTATAATATTTTTCCCACCTTTCCTGTTTAATTTTCGTACTTAGTCTAGCTTCCCTGAATAACTTCTCTATATTTTGGATTTTGAATTTTGAACTTTCCGATATCGTAACTAGTTTTTGAAATGGTGTAATCAATTTTCGACCTAAAATAATTCAGCCGGTGTTTTTCCCGTTGTTTCATTCACCGCTGTACGAATAGCGTAAGCAAACTCACGTAAGAATTGATCCCAAGTATCGTGTTGATCATTAACATAATTTGCAATCATTTGCACTATATCTCGATTAACTCTTTCAGTCCGATTTGCTTGTGGTCGATATGCAACAGTCTTCACATGTCTTATGCCTAATCTTTCACTTAAGTGCTCAAAATCTCGGATATAAATTGGGGACCATTATCACTTATTAATTTTATTGGAGCTCCATAACGCGATATAAAGTTATCAAAAAAAATATCCGCTATTATACGAGATGAGGCCTTTTTAAGAGGTATAATTTCAGCCCATTTGCTGAAATGATCGGTTATTACTAAAATATAGCGGTTACGTCTTATTCTCGATATAGGATACGGGCCTAATAAATCTAACGTTACTATCTCATTCGGATAATTTGATATAATTGGATTTAACCGACCAGCTGGTAACGCGTTTTTATAGTTATTAACTTGGCACATATGGCATGTAGAGACATATTGATCAATAAATTTTCTCATGTAGGGAAATAACAAACGTCCCGAATTTATGATACGTTTTAAATCTGCCTAAGTGTCCAGCGAGTGGCTTGTCATGAAATTCTCTCATTATTTCATTCCTTAAGATTTTGGAATGTATACACGCATTTCACCTAATGACGTTGCGTGTTTCGCATAAAATAACAATCCTTCAATTAAACGGAAATCGTGGGACCAATTCTCACATATCGTTGCATTAACCGAGTTATCTTCCGGGTTTTCTAAATATCTATATATATGACCTAATTCTGGGTCATTTTTTTGTTCATTTATTAATTGTTCCCGCGAAGTAAGTACCAAATCTTTGATTATGGCACAATTAATTTTGTCACCAATTATATTTTTCCCATGGTTTTCGGTAAAACTGTAGCCACCATGTTTAACTTCATTTCTGACCCATTAACGTGTAATTTCCCTTTATTTATCTTATTATCTTCAACCAGTGAATTTTGAATTTTCAACGATTTCTGATCAAAATCTAATACGATTTTTGACCCACTTATGAAATCGATACCCAGAATACATGGGTATTCTAAATCTTTCAGCACATGAAATGACCAATTTCTTTCGAATTGTCTGATGTGAATTTTTAATTCTACAATCCCCATGTTTGGCATTTCGCACCTTGTGCTGTTATTACCTGGGCTCGCGATTTTTAATTTGCTTATAGAAAAAATATTTTCTATATACTTCTTCCGATATAAATGATTTATCTGCTCCGGTGTCCCTTAGCGCTTTCAAAAATGTGTTATTTAATAAAATAGGAACGTGTGGAAGTTCTACGGGTGATATACATATCGGAGAAAGTCTAATTGTCTCTCTTGTCGACATCTCTTGAGGTTGATCATTAACCTTTACAATATTTAATCGTCCCCTTTGCGTCCTATCGCCTCGATTGAAATTATTACTCGAACCCTTATTTCTACTTTGACGGCTATTCTCGTAAGACTCATTTCTACTGTTATTTGGTCTACGCCTTATTTCAGAATTCCTCCAGTTTCTACCATTAGCTTCAAAATTAGGCATCCTATGCGCATTTTGACCTCGTCTTTCTATATTATCGTTCTGATAACCCCTTTGTAATTTGCAAGAATATCTCTCTTCGAATTTAGCCAAGACTTCTAAAAGTTGTATCGTATTTTGTGGATTTCGCACCTCCACATAGTCTTGTACCTGTGGTTCGAGTCGAACTAAAATATGATCCACTAAGTCTGCTTGGGACATTCCTAATTCTAAGCTTTTCTCTATTTTTAGTAATCTATACACAAAATCAGTAGCATCCTGATTTCTTCCCTGCTGGGATGCATAAAATTGCGCCTGTAGTTCTTTCTTATTTTTGACCGCGGGAAAAGCCTTCGCTAATTCAGCTTTGAGCTGCGCAAAATCCGTGGCTGTATTTTGCACTAACAACGAACCAAATATCGAATACCAATCTTGAGCCCTTCCCCTGAGATGACTTTTTAAGTAAGCACATGACAGATTACTTGGGATTTCAAGTAACTGTATGTTGTTATCTATACACTCTATAAACTCTGCAACGTTCTCCGACCCTGAAAGTACATTTCAGGTAGAACCGTACTTCCACCTACATTACCTAACCCAGAATTAAATACGTTCGGGCGCCATTGCGACATAGCCATCCTGTGATGACCATGTCGTGCCGGTTCCGCGTAAGCTAGAGGTGTGGGATTATCAAAATGATGAGACATAATAATTCTTAATACAACTTTTATTAAGAATAACTTATATTACTTAAATTCTAATTTGACAATTTTAATTAAAGTGAGAGTCAAGCCCAAATTAAATCACGTATTCAAGTCAGATCACGCAACTAGATCCTTTATCTCAATTATCATTAATAATCCTATGCATCTAATTACTTATATCTAATATTACCTTTTTCAGTTCTGGTTCCTTTCTTTACCTAGATAATGGTATCTATAAACTTTATAAACGAAGGTTCCAACTTCTTTATCTTAGGCTTCTATTCTTTCCAAAACTATCGGACTGTTACTCTTGATCTGCAAGATTTCACACTAAGCTTTGTCACGCTATCGATCAGAATAATTCCACACTACTATCTCTAAGCTTGCCGCGTTATCTCTAGGCTTGCCACGCTATATCTTATCATCAAAGCTTCTATCCCTTTATAGTATATCTCATTTACATATTATGATCGTTTATCTTCTTGGTATTGGGTTGGAAAAGTTTTGCCATTAATCGTGGCCGTCAAAGAACATAGGAGTTATGTTAACAGAAAGACGCGAGAGATGTCACAAAACTCCTTCTTTTTGATGGCCTACCTTTAGGTTTTCGATAGCGCCTACTAATAGCATCCATTGTAAACAAATACAGGACAATTGTAGATGTTTTTGAAGCTTTTTTGTGGATTTTAGATACAAAAATTTGATTCCGTAAAGATAAATATTACTAAGAAACAGACAGCAATCAAAGATATGCAATTTTAAAAACAGGCAATACTTTCGACTTTTGTAAACAAGTGGAAGTAAGCAAACAGCGATAAAACAGTTAAAGGTTGCAGTTAAAATGTGTAGTTGTTAAAACACGAAAATATTAATTCTAATATTAAAAAAACCTCAAAAAATTATGACAACCTAAGCACATGCTTTTGTTTACATTTTTTGGTCCATTTAAATTTTTTTTAAATGCTTATAACTTTTTAATAAAATTACTTAGACACATGCGGTTTCTTGCATATGGTTCAGTGAACTCACGAAACTCATAATTCACAAAAAATTTTTTTCCATATTTTGGACGATTTTCGCCAATTTCAAAGTCCACCATCCCTTAAGAATCCAATATGTCTCATCATTTTGATAATCCCACACCTCTAGCTTACGCGGATCCCAATAGACATAGTCATCACAGGATGGCTATGTCGCAATGGCGCCCGAACTACTTTAATTCTGGGTTAGGTAATGCAGGTGGAGGTAACGTACTACCTGAAATGTATTTTTCAGGGTCAGAGAACATTGCAGAGTTTCTCGAAACAATAGATAATCAAATACAGTTACTTGAAATCCCAAGTAATCTGTCATGTGCTTACTTAAAAAGTCATCTCAGGGGAAGGGCTCAAGATTGGTACTCGATATTTGGATCGGTGTTAGTGCAAAATACAGCCACGGATTTTTGCGCAGCTCAAGAAGCTGAATTAGCGAGGCTTTTCCCGCGGTCAAAAAGAAAGAACTACAATCGAAATTTTATGCCTCCCAGCAGGAAGAAATCAGGAACCAACTGATTTCGTATATAATTATTAAAATCAGTTTAGAATTAAAGGAATGTCCCCGAGCAGGATTGAGATTGGATCATATTTTAGTTCGACTCGAACCACAAATCCAGGATTATGTGGAAGTGCAATCCACAGAACACGGTAAGAGCTTTTTGAAGTCTTGGCTAGAATTCGAAGAGGTATTGCTTGCAAATTAAAAAGGGGTTCTAGAATGATAATATAGAAAGACGAGGTCAAAATGCGCATGGGATGCCTAATTTTTGATGCTAATGGTAGAAACTGGAGGAATTCTGAAATTAGGACGTGAATAACGGTAGAAATGATTTTTTTATGAAAATAGCCGTCAAAATAGAGGGTTCGAGAGGAATAGATTTCAAGTAGTGATCAGAGATTCAACAAAAGAGGGTTACTCATTTCGAAATAGGCGAAATGATAATTTTTAATAGGGGACAAGTAAGAAGTAGAGTTCGAATGAAAATTTCAGTCGAGGCGATAGGATGCAAGGGACGATTAAATATTGTAAGGTTAAAGATCAACCTCAAAAAAGTATCAGAGAAACAATTAAAGCTTTCTCCGACCATGTATATCACCCGTAAGAACTTCCACGTTCTATTTTATTAAATAACTTACATTTGCAGAAAGCATATGGTATATAGAAAATAATTTTTATAAACAGGTAAAAATCACGAGCCCAGGTAATAACTTGGCACAGGGTGCAGCGAAAATGCCAAAACATGGGGATTGTGCGTGAACTATTCATCAGACAATTCGAAAGAAATTGGTCATTTCATGTGTTGACGGTTTAGAATACTTATATGTATTCTCGGTACTGATTTTATAACGGTGGTGATTCTCAATCGCGAGGTTATTTGGAAAGATAACTGCGGATTGGGGTAACACTCGCTCGCCGATAACTCGCGGATAATTCTCCTTTCTTATTCCCGAACTGACGATTACCGAATCCGTGAGTTATGCATTGGGCAAGATGTTACAGTCGTTGTGATTGGACACTGATAATCACGTGACATAATGCCCATTTTATGTTATATCTTAGCGCCCAGAAACATTCGATCAGCTGTTTTTTAACACGCTTTTTGACTTGTATTTCTCTTTCGTTTTTGCTATGTCGAAAATCAACTTTTCAGTGCAGGGAAATGGAATTGCTGTTATAAATCTTGTTGAAAAATATAAGCACATAATAAACTGCAAATTACAAACGCAGTTTCAACAAGAAAAAGCATGGGATAGTTTGACGGTGGATTTCAATGCAGCAAGCTATGTAAACGAAGTCGGCAGCAGCTTCAAAATAAATTTAAAAATATGAAAAAGGAGTCATAAAAAGCTCCGACAAAAATAGAAATATTCAAAACAGCGGAGGAACCAGTAATTTTACTGTGTACATCGTTAGATGAACGGCTGGCTATGGGTGCACTAATCGAACCCATTGCCATGCAGATTCGATTACGAATATGAACTTGCTGTATCTTCAGGGCTTCAGGAGTAAGTGCCGAAATGGATTTTTATTATTTTTTATTTGGTCTTTAATTTAAATTTTCTGTTTTATTCTAAATAGACTTTTCTTTTTGCACTTTTGATTTGTGGAAGTTTTTATTATATAAAAAGGAGAACTCTTTAATACAAATCCCAAAATGATCACGATATGAAATGTTGAGTAAAAGAATCAATAATAAGTAAATATTGATCAACATAACAGTCTGAGAACCTTTCCCCAGCTGACAAATTGAATAAATAACCAATTAAAATTAATAAGAAATAAATACTTCTAACGAAATGGGAATGACTATTTCAACTTTGACATGCCGTTAACATTTGTACGTTTGAACCCACCACATTTTAAATGTTCTGATATGCTGCCTGAAAAGTGGCTATCAATAATTTGAGGGGCTAAGATTCTTATTGATATTAATAAGTGGGGCATGGTACAAATAAAAAGTAGCATGCCAGCCAGGAAATGTTTTTAAATGTTATACACAGTAACCAATTCAAAACTCTTATTATTTTAAAATTTCAATTTATATTTTGATTGTATACAAGTATGTATGTCTAATCTATTTTTATTTAAAATTTTTCCGGTAACATGTAAGTTAAAATAGAATGTTTATTGTATATATAATCATTAATTTAAAATAATTTCTAACGTCTAATAATTATTCTCCAATTTATGATTTCTATAAAAATCTTAAGACTGAAAAATCAGTTTTTTGTGGGGAAGAATAAATTTGTTAAGCAATTGAATCTTAGGCCCCATTAAGTCACATTTACATCTAAAACCGAACGCTTTGTATTTTCGAATCTTTTCCAATTCCATCTAACAAAAATAATTATACTATAGGTGGTAAATCTGATTTTATTTTGTCACAAAACACATTATACACACACATTTATATTATTTTTACAATATAAGAGACAGAAAACATATTTTGTATACAAAAATATTTACAATTTTTCCAAGAAAGAGTTTTAGCTCAACCAGGCAGCGTGGTTAGTGGAAGTAGTACAGCCTGCTTATGTCTGGTGATGTTGTATAAGGGGCCTGAATTCAATTCCACAATATACATAATAGCTTCATCATGTAAATATGTACCTCAGTTGTTTGTGGCAAAAAATATGCTTAGCTCTCCATGGCTTTAATTTTGTTGAAATAAAACTCAGCTTACATAAGGAAGGAAAATTTTTATTATGCTTGCGGAATGAATGACTATATAAACATCATATTTATTGGTTGTAGTACTTATAGTAAAAATAAATGTTTTTCAGATGGTGAATCTATATAGAGCACAAGTGGATGAAAATATTTTTTACTTCTGATGACCATCCCTTGATGTGACGCAATATATATCATAACTTAAATAGCACAGCATCACCTTTTTAGTACACACAATGGAAAGCCATTATTAAATTTACTTTTGGAATATGGTAACAAACTTATACAATAGCATTTAAATATATAAATATAGACAGCTTATTTTTAAATGTACATAATTTGAGTGTAAACATTTTTGGAAGTAGTACTTGTAATGTATCAAATGAATTGTAAACATTAAATCATATACTCTAGCATAAAGCAACATATTTTACAGGAAGTGAAACTGAAATTGTGGTATAAATTTTTGATTCTTTGTTGATTTTTTCTGTTTTAAACTAAGACAGATTTAATCCAATATTTGTATTTTGTTTGTAGGAAACTGTGGCAATGGAGCAAGTTCCAGAAATTCCACAGAAAACCAGGGAAACTATGCTGCACCCCGCTTACAAAAGCACCAAAAATCAGAAAAACAAAACGCAAATGATAGCTTCTGTTAAAACAGCAGAGAAGCAGCCAATGCAAGAAAAGTTAATATGCAAAGGGATTATGAACAAATTTGCACAATTTAGGGAAGAGAGCATGAGCTACCATGACATATAAAAAAAGAACACTTTTAAGATGAAAGAGGGTTTAAAGGCAGAAATTGGAACATTATAATCTCTTAAATAAAAAATCAAATTAGATTTAGAAAAAGAAAAGTGAGTGTAAATTTTTTTTTTTGTAAAATAAACCCTAATAAAATGAACATAAGAAATGCTGTATCTGTAATTTAATTCAATTACTTGAAATTCTTTGAACAAGGCTCTCTGAAGGTATATATTTATTTAAAAAATGTTTTCACTAACAAAATTATTTACAAAAACATTTCCTCATATAAATAAATCAATTAAAAAAAATTTGCAACAATTTAGAACCATAACGGCTATTCCACCATGTTCTTGGCTATGGTTTATCATAGTATCATCTTTGCTGCAGTGGAAGGAAATCCTCATCCTCATAATCACCTAAACTGAAACAGGTTGTGCGCAGCACAACTGTCGCAACAATAACTGTTTGTGCAGTCTCCAGCGAACACATCGAAATGGTGTGTGCAAGAAAATCTTTTTCCATACACCCGCCAACGTCTCTCTACGACATTTCTTGCTCGTGCGTGAGCTGCATTGCACACCTATATGAAATGCATATAGATTTACATAAATAACACTTCTTAAAAAACAAGAATTTTGACTAAAAAATTACCAAAAAAATACATTCTTTAAAAATAATTTTTTTGAATTCTACCACCTTGTGGGACATAAATGTCATTTTGGCCCATGAGTTGAGCATTCCCTCTATACATTTTTAATGTGTGTATTTTATTATATTTTCTATCTTTGTATCTGGAGATCGTGAAAATTATTTTTAAGATTTACTAGTTAGATGTAATCATATTACACATACAAAAATGATTTCTCCTGACATAAAAATAAGACAAAAAGTCTGATCTGAAGTAATGCATAAAAGATGTGACTAAACTTGATAGCAGTAGAACTACATACAACTATCTTTCTTGTTACATAAACATTACAGTGATGCAATAGGGATAGCCATTTGTAAACTACATCAGGAACTGATGTGACGAGCACAGAAAACAAACGCAACACCCATGGTGAATTTTCAAAATCCTGTATGACAATTAATCGAGCTTAATCTACCAGTATAAGTTTATCATAATGACTTATGATAACTGAGGTTAGCCAAATCATCAGCAAATTTTTGTGCCATTGTTATTATTAAATTAAAAATATTTTTATTGCATACTAACATGAAATCTACATTTATGGTGATAAATGAAACCAACAATGCTCTCCCGCACTTAAAATACAAGCATTATTGCCTCTGTCATGCTTTTTTTTCCCTTCTATTAATAATGGTAACAAAAATTTAATGATCAAATAACTCAAAATATGCATCAAAATTTAGAAGCAGGGTATTTTACTGGTAATTCAAATATTTGACTTGGTTTCATTTTTTAAAAAACAATGAATTCATTTTAAAATATAAATTTTGCTTGTTAATACATTCTTAATAGTTTTCGGGCTGAAGCCCGGTTTGCCCAACCACAGTAATAAAGAAACCCAATTAACACGTTACAAAACTCATTACTCTAACATAATTGTTCAACGATAACAGCTGGAACAGAATATATTTCTTGACCTTCTTATGAATCACTACGGGGCCACTCTTATTGCATGTATGACTTTCTACGAGTAATATTCTCTCTGTGCTTATATATTTTATGTCTTTCCATGTGTATGTCACAATGTAAATTTTTTCTACATGCTCTTCAGAAGTAATATGAAATTAGGGAAATGCCAACAATTAAGAGTTTTTGCATATTGTCTTTACGAATATGTTGCTATGAATTAATATTTTTTTGTTTTCAAGTGATTCAGATAAAAACTAATATATATATATATTTATTTACAAAAAACTTTCATTAAATGTACATATAGACATTTTTACAATACAGGGAAACAAATTATAAATTAACTGGTAGACAAAACTCACCTGCATTCTCATCTTCAGTTTGTGGCAAATGGAGTATATTGCGGTCGTAATTCTGCAGAGCCCTTGCAAGCATCATTAATCGCTCTGCTTGTGGATGGCTGACTTATGCTGTGTAAAGTCACCAACATTAATTTGACGATTACCGAACGCAAACAGACAGCCGCCAGAACTTTCTCAGCTGCAGTCAAAGGTATGATTTCCGGCCAGGAGCAGAATCTAACTTTGTGCGCAGTAATTTTACTGGAATGTCTCGATGGTGCCTTTATAAAATCTGCAATATCGACGACGATCATCTTCATCCGGTGAATTTAAATCGTTGTTCCTATGTTCAGGAATGAAAACTGACACCTTCTTTCAATACTTTCTAATGCTTCTAAATCCTCAAGCAGAAAGAATCGAAGAAGCGGTCTCGTCCATCTTTGTTTACAAACAGATTCGCCTGATGAAAACAACACTCTCCGAAATCGGAGAGAGGTAGAGATCGGCAGGTTAACTTTGGATGAATAATCCGTGGATTTTGGCGCGATCGGCAATTGAGAATAGCGCAGTGTTTCGCCAATCTGCGTGTTACCTCCGATTCGAGGATAACCCGAAGGTTTAACTCGCGGTGAGAATACCACCGTAAGTGGGTCAAAGATCGTATTAGATTTTGATCAAAATCGTTGAAATTCAGATTCTCAAATAAATAAGGTGGTTGAACCAATTAAGAGAAAAGGTTGAGATAGTTTATCTAAGACAAAATTAGGTGAAGCAAAGCTTCACAAGAATTTGTTTGAAGTAGTTTTAAGGATTATTTTTCAGACAAACCAGGTCTTGCATGTTTTGCCACCATGAAATTGACGCGGGAGATAACCCTTTTCCAGCGAGTAGCTTCAAGGCCATATAGGTATGACCGGACAAAGCAAGAAAAACGTAATTGACTTTCACATACAAAAATGTTACAAGAGGAAACGATTGAACACGAATTCAATCTACGCGTCACCTGTTGTGTTATGCGAGAAAAATAATGGGTTACCTTCGGATAATCCGAGCATATAGATTTGCAGTAGACTATAGAAAATTAAATTCGATAAAGTTTCCGCGATACCCTTTACCGTTAATAGATGATTTATTAACGAACATCCCATATACAACAATAATGTCATCTCTTGATCTAAGAAGTGGAATTGCACTTTCAAATGGCAGTAAACCCCAGTGATATTGTTAAGACCGCATTTGTAGTAAAAATTAGCATGCTCAGAGGATGCCGACAGGACATCAGGGAGCAGCTCCCAATTTTCAAAAGGTAGTGACATAATCCTAAAACCGGTGTGATAAGGAAATTTGTGAGTGTTTTATATGGACGATGTGATTATACTCCGTAATACCGTAATTTCATTCTACATGTTGAACATTTAAGGAAGTTTTCGTTGTTTACAAGAGGCAGAATTGACATTAAATAAAAAGAAAAATGCAAATTCGGGTGATAATTGTTAAATATTTAGGATTAATTATTAGTAAGAAGAATTAAAACAGATGAGACAAGGTTAGAGCTGTACTAGAGAGGAAACCGCCCCGTAACTCAAAAAGAGGTGTCCAAGTTTTTGGGTATGTGTCCCAGTGGTACGCAAAGAATTTATTAAAAATTATGCGGATCTTTGTGAGCCACTTTATAATCTTAAACGAAAATTAAAAATTTGTCTGGTCCAATACAGAAGCACAAAAGGCATTCGAAGAGGTCAGGAGGCGGTAGCAAAAGCGCCAGTTTTAAAATTACCACCAAACTTTCAGGAGCGGCCGAGTTATTTACAGATGATGCCAGTTCGATCGGTTTTAGGGAGCAGTACTTAATCAACAAAACAGACCTGTTGTATTTGCGTCGTACGCTGAACAACGCAGAGGAATTATACGGCCGCGAAAGAGAATGTCTACAGCGCGGTAGTATGGGCGTTGAACAAATTCAGAACATATTTAGGAACAGTACCAGTTAAAGTAATAACAGATCACGCTGCCTTAACACGCGCCTAACACATGGCAAAAAATTTGTCAGTAGGATGATTAGATGGGCACTCAAATTAGCGGAATTTAATATAGAGATGGGAACATAGACCGGGAACTCAAAATGCATTTAGCTGACATACTTTCAAAGGGAATCCTGTGGAAAGAAGTATAATGGGAGAAGAAAAAAAGTTAATTGTGCCCTAATCAGGGATTTGAAGAGTACTTACTTCGAGGGAACAGTTAATAACAGAACAAAAAATGACCCAGAATTATGTCATATCTGCGTATTTGAAAACCCGGAGAGGAATAACTCAGTTAATGCAACGATATGTGAGTGGTCCCCGATTTCCGTCTAATTGAAGGCTTGTTATTTTATACGAAACACACCTGTCACGTTGAGTGAAATGCGTGTATACATTCCAAATCTTTAAGGGAGAATGAAATAATGAGAGAATTTCAAGACAGGCCAATAGCAGGACACTTAAGGAAGATTTAAAAAGTATCATAAAATTCGGGACGTTTATTTATTTCCCGTACATGAGAAATTCATTGATCAATATAATCTCTACATACCATATATGCGAAGTTAATAACTATAAAAACGCGTTACCAGCTGGTCGATTAAATTCAATTATATCAAATTATCCAAATGAGATAGTGACGCGTTAGATTTGTTAGGCCCGTATCCTATATTGAGAAATAAGACGTAATCCTTTATATTTTAGTAATAACCGATCATTTCAGCAAATAGGCTGAAGTATATACCTCTTAAAATACTCGTCTCATTATAATAGCGGATATTTTTTTTTGATAACTTTTATATCGCGTTTTGGGCCTCCAATAAAATTAATAAGTGATAATGGTCCCAATTTATATCCGAAATTTTTGAGCATAGGGTGAAGATTAGGCATAAAGGCATGTGAAGACTGTTACGCATATAGACCACAAGCAAATCGGACTGAAAAGAGTTAATCGAGATATAGTGCAAAATGATTGCAAATTATGTTAATGATCAACACGATACTTAGGATCAGCGAATTCTTTTGTGAGTTTGCTTACGCTATTCGTACGCGGTGAATGAAACACCGGGAAAATCACCTGCTGAATTATTTTTGGGTCGAAAATTGATTACATTTCCAAAAACTAGTTATGATCTCGGGAAAGTTCAAAATTCAAAATACAAGAAAATATCGAAAAAAGCTTTAAGGAAGCTAGACCAAATTACAGCGAAAGAATTAAACAGGAAAGATTGGGAAAGATATTATAATAGACGAAGAAAAGACATAAAAATTAAGGTAAATGATTGGGTCTTATTGAAACACACCCTTTAAGTTCAGCAGGCAACAAAGTCTGCGCTAAATTTAAACAAAATTTGAAGGACCTTATAGAGTATTAGAAGTAAAAATAACAATAATATTGCTTCAATATGGAAATCAGGAAAAAGATTAACGGTTAACGTAGATCAAATAGAATATATCGTCATAGGAAGGAAATGTGACGAGGTCAGATTAGGAACAGGTATCCCAAAATGGTATAAAGATCAAGTCAGGAAAACTGAGTACTTCGGAAAAAAGTACATCAAAAGTTAAATAGGTCACAATATGGGAAAGAAAAATCTGCGGTGGAAACGTAAGTTAGAGGCAAAGGGATTGGTCGCCAATCAAAATCAATATAAAAATACATATAGGACCCATAAACGCAAATCACTGGTCAGATCGCTTCCTAGTTCATTTGGGGTGAAAGTAAAGAAGTAAAGGACAAGGTATAATAAGGGAACAAAGAGATCCCACTTTGGGAGTGTCGGGGCAAGTGCACCACAGAGAAAGTGGCAGAGAAAGGGACCCAATAACATAAACAAAAGACCATTTTTCATCAGTACTATTTCTAGAAGTAGAAGAAGAACAGAACAAGATCAGCTGAAGTTCAGATGAACCCACGTCTGCAACACGAGGCCACGCCGGAGGAAAGAACAGGAATCCCGACCAATAAGCACACAACAGGGAAATCAAAAGAAAGGGGCCGACAAAGGAGATTACAAGCCCTACAACAAGCAAAACAAGAAATTCCAGTGCAAACCGAGGAAAGAAAAGTGGTAGCGCACCTCATCGTTGGACAAAATGGTGGGGAGACCATATAAAAATCAGGTGTATTGTTTCATTTTTTTATGATCTTCCAACAGAGTGGTCGGAAGAATTATTGCAAAGAAAGAAGTCTCGGGCGGTGCTTAAAGTTATAAGCCAAGCAAAAGTTAAACACTAATAGGTGTATATTTATTTTTGGAACCTTTGACTTGTTAAAAACTTTTTTTCTGGAGAAAACAATTGTAATTGCACATTTGTTTTGCTTCGATGTATGACCATTGAGATGCGAAAATTCCTTTGGTTATTTGTTTTAATAGTTTATTGAAAATGTTTGTAATTGTATAATATGTGTATATATATATGTTTGTTGTATTACGTATTATAGAGGCATCTGGTTCAGGGAAACGCGGCGTAGTCAGGGCACTAACAATAATAATAACGGCGCTGCACTTGACTCATTGGGAGTTTTGGAACCAGATGTGGGGATAAGGGATGAAGAAATTATTGTGATTACAAATTATATATAATGAATAAATATTGTAAAACTTGTGGTATTATATGTAAACATAGGTGGAAACAATAATTTAAATGAGTTTTCATTTCAGGAGACAGACCCTGAAAATTTGTAGAAATTAGTGACAGCTCGGAAAAATGGGCAGAAAATCAGCTCCATATGCAGTGACCAGGCAAAGATGCAAAGTTTGGGTCTGCGCACTTGGGAAAATGTTTTTTTTAGAAAATTTTAAACTGTAGTTACTTTAAGAGATTGTATATAAAAAGTGAGAGTGGGCATGAATTAAACAGTAATTATTAATGTTGGCTTAGTTAATGGAGTAAAATTTATTGTCAAGAGTTTAAATTTAAAATTAAGTTGAATATTAAATTTAATTCTAAGATGAGTAATGAAAATTAAAGTCAAGATAAATATTGGAAACTATAAGAGTTAAAATGAGTATTTAAGATTAAAATTTAAATAAAACTCAGAAAACGAGGAGATTCAGAAATAGAGATTTAGACACGTAATTTATTAAGGGCATTGAGAACCCTTAAGTAAATCACGTTTTTCTTCTTGGAGGGGGTTGTGACGTCTCTCGCGTCCTTCTTCTAACATAACTCCTAAGTTCTTTGACGGCCACGATTAATGGCAAAACCTTTCCAACCCAATACCAAGAAGATAAACGGATCAAATATGTAAATGAGATATACTTTAAAAGGATAGAAGCTTTGATGATAAGGAGCGGCAAGTTTAGAGATAACTTAGTGTGGAATCATTCGGATCAAGAGTTAGATGTCCTATAGCTCTGGAATAAGGATACGTTCATATAAAATTAAATTATAGGTGTTACTCAATCACTGAAGGAAGGAGACTCTGCAAAAGGTAATATTTTGTATAGGAAGTTAGATGAATCAGTTAATTTATTATAATTAAGATAAATGATCTAGTTGCGCGATCTGACTTGAATATAAGGTTTATTGGGTGTTAACTCTCACTTTAAGAAAGTTGTCAATTAGAATTAAGTAATATAAGTTATTCTTAATAAAAGTTGTATTAAGAATCCAATATGTCTCATCATTTTGATAATCCCACACCTCTAGCTTACGCGGATCCCAATAGACATAGTCATCACAGGATGGCTATGTCGCAATATGAAGATATATACCGAGTCGTGGCTTTTCATGCCGCGAAATAGCAAAATAAGTAGCACACGGGGGAAAACAATTATGCGTTTTAAGGTTTTTAATTAATATCTTTTTAACTAATTGCAATATCGGAACGAATTGTGAATCTGAACCTATCTCGAGTATGCTTGAACCCCCAGAAAATGTTTTGTCAAAATCGGTCCAGCCGTTTAGGAGGAGTCAGTCACATACGCACGCACAGAAGAATTACAAAAATAAAGATTATTTAAAAAGATATTAACTAAAAACATCAAAAAGCCTGTTTCCTCGGCATTTTTGTAACAATAAAGACTCGGTTTGGCCAGTTTGGCTGAAAATCGGTTTTCCACGCCAACTTACGTCATTTTTATAACAATAACGTTGATACAACAATGCAGGTGAATATTGAATTGAAAGTTTTTAATGTTTTTAATTAATATATTTTTAACTAATTACGATACCGCACCAAATTGTAAATCGAAACCATTCTCGAATCCACTTGAACCTACACAAAAAGTCCGTAAAAGTCAACAATTCTGAAGATATTTGTCAAATAAGTTCCATTGCAAATTTATTGACTTTTTTCCACTCAAAAATTGACAAATGGGTAGAGTAGTGCAGATTGCCACTGAGAAATGTTCCATGTGCCACATGTGGCACCCGTGCCATAAGTTGCCGATCCTTGGTTTAGAGTGTCGTATGGATCTGTGCTTATATACACTCAGGAACATTGAAAATAGCGACCCAAGAAGAAAGCATCGGATTGAAATGAAATTTAATACACATAATGACACAGATGAGAGATTCACTTGATCTCAAAAACAAGACAATTAAACTAATCAAGGGTGTTTAACGACATAAATACTGGGCAACTTCAATAGCGCGTTGGACCACCTCCAGCTGCAATAAATGCTGCCACACGGTCCGGCATTGAGTTGATTAGACACCTTATGTTGTCTTGAGGCAGATGGGCCCACAAATCTTGAACAGCCAACTCTAAAACATGTACAGAGTGACACGATGGCATCTGCCGTTTTAGCTGATCCTCGACATGCTCTACAGGGGACAAATCGGGAGAGTGGGTCGGCCATGGAAATGTCTGTAAAGGACGTAGGAAGCCTTGAGCAACTCTTGCTGTATGCGGACGAGCATTATCTTGCTGGAAAATTGCCCCTGGGAGACCATTAAGGAAAGATCCTACATGGGGTAGAAGAATATCATCAACGTAACGTTGGCCCGTTAAGATTCCACGCATCACAATTAAAGTGGACCGGCTATCATAGGCTATGGCCCCCAGACCATTACACCTGCTGTGCGGGCAGTGTGACGCAGAACAGTGTGGGGCAATTGTACCGCTCACCAGGGCGTCTCCACACCCGTACACGGTTATCATCTGTTCCCAAAACAAACCGGGATTCTTCACTAAACACAACCTTTTGCCAATCTGTGACATTCCACATTGATCTGGCTTGGCACCACTGTAGACGCAGTTGTCGATGTTCCGGTGTTAAAGGGAGTGCACGGAAAGGGCGCTTGGATTTAAGATTTGCTTCTGCAAGGTGTCTGGAAATTGTGTTTGTGGAACAATTGCTACACCTACGTCTGCTCGTATCGTTGAACGAGTCTCTGTGGGGTCCACAAGTGCTTGCCGCAAGATCCTTCGATCCCCTCTCCTCGTGGTCTTCCTGGTCGCTCCAGACCCGGTTTCGGCGCGTGGGTACCTTCTCGTATCCACTGCTCCCAACAATTTCTAACGGCACACTCCGAACGATCCACCTGGCCAGCAACACGGCGCGTCGACCAGCCTGCAGATTTCATCCCGATGATCAGGCCTCTCTCAAACTCGCTTAACTGAGAGAAATGTCTTCTAGCACGTTTACCTGGCATGTTTCGCTTACCAAAGTCTCCCTACAATCGGCGGGTAATCGTCACGTTTATGAATATTCGAATTTGCGCTGACTTATAAGCACCCTCTTCCTGATTGTAGCACCACCTCAGCGTGTATGAGCATGCGTATTGGCCCAAAACTTGGATCATTTGCATATCACATTTCGCTGTACCTATTTGCAAAGTTTCGCTATTGTACTTAGCTTCCTTCTTGGGTCGCTATTTTCAATGTTCCTGAGTGTATATATATATATATATATATGTATACACGGTGTGCAAAACGTAAGCAACATGGGTTTATTGCCATAACTTCACGAAAAATCATCGAAGACATGAAATTCGGAAATGAGGGAGAGTATTATGTACGTAAAGGATGATGAAAGTCATCGGTGCTGAAAAAGAATACACGCATACGATATGGAATCAAACAAAACAAGCTTTATTGAACGCATAGTATCGTGACTCATGATTGTCTATCCAACAGGAAGAACAACAAGCAGATGTTCCATATATGGCATATGGCCTCCCTACTACAATGGTTGCTTCGCACCGTTTCCGCATACTCAGAACCAGCTGGTGCAACATTTCTTGAGTAGGAGTGCCCATTCCTCAATCAACATCTGTTTGAGTTGTTGGTTGTTCTCCGGATGATGTAAGCGTGTGGCAATACGTCTCCCCAAAGCATCCCACACATGCTCGATGGGATTTAAATCTGAGGAGCACGCTGGCCCAATCCATTCGAGTGATATTTTAACTTTCCAGAAGCTCCTTAACAGCAAGAGTGCGATGTGGCCGTGCATTGTCATCCATAAAAATGAAGTCTGGGCCAATGGCACCTCTAAAAAACGCACATGGGGAAGAAGTACCACCTCACAATAGAGATCCCCGTTTACAGACCCTCTGTCGAAAATGTGAAGCTCAGTTCACCCGTTCAGCATAATGCCTCCCCAGACAAAACTCCAGGACCACCGTAACGGTGTCTTTCCTTGATGTTACTGGGATAAAACTGGGTCCCGATCACTCTCCAAATCAAAACGCGTTGAGAATCGCTTCTAGTACTGAACCAACGCTCATCCGTAAAGAGGACACGACTCCATTGATCAGTTGTCCAGTTTTTGTGCTCTCTGGCCCACTGTAAACAGTGGTTTCGGTGTCCAACTTTCAACGGGAGGCAGCGTTCAGGACGGCGGGCGAACAGACCCCCTTTGTGAAGGCGTCTGGCCACAGTAAACCGCGACACTTGTCGACCCGTTGCTGTACAGAGTTTCTGAGCAATGGCGCTAGCTGACTGCTGTCGACCTCTTTTCGCCTGCAGGATGATATATCATTCATCCCTGCAGTTGTCGTCCTCGGGCGGCCACCACCAACCTTTCTAACAGCTGTACCTGTGGTTTGGAACGCTTTCCAAGCACGCGAAACGACACTTTTGTTGATTCCGAACTCTGCAGCTACACTGGTGACAGTACGCCCCTCCTCCAGCTTTCTGATCATTCTTCCACGTGTGAAGTCGTCCAGGTGATTTCTTCTAGCCATATTTCACGAACTGACTCACTGGCACTTGCAGCGAATATGTTGAATTGCGTCTCCGTCCTTCATTTTATTCTACTGTTGAGCAGCGCTCGCCGACATCACGCATTTTGCGTACGCTCACATCGCTTCTGACGTTTTGTTCCTGATATTTGCATACGCATGACGTTTCTACTGACTTACGTGTTCACTGTACTGATCTCCAGACCTCCTTTTCTGCAATTTCATGGCTATCTGCTAACTTTTCACATTGTTGCTTAAGTTTTGCACACCTGTGTATATATATATATATATTTCATAGTGAGATTACGATTCCATTCTGACAAACTGTTTACTATGGTAACCCATATACTTTTAAATGCTAGCATTCCATAAATATCACGTGTTTTCTATACTGGATTGCTATTTCTTGTTTAAAATCAGCTGATGTTTAAAAGGATTTGAGAAGCCTAAAATATGCATTATTGTATTTTAAAATCTTTTAAATGACTACCTTTCCAGAAGTACTTTACTTTAATCTCTATGACAATCAGAAGTGTTAAAATTGTTTCTAATTAGTCATCACCACGCTCATCACCGTTTTAAATGGACAGAAGAAACGTAAATATTGCACTACCTCTTTAATCTGTGAGAAGTCTGGCGTCATTTTTTATCGTGCTAGCTGACAAGCCTGAGCTATTTTTCACCCTGATAACTTCCGCCGTGCAACTAATTCCGTTCTGTTTATGTGTTTAGATTTTTTTTAGATAAATGTTCTTTTCAAAAACTGTTTGTTGCGTAGATGTACCATATACAAAGGAGTTAAAAACTGCGTTTAAAAAATGCACTGTGAACTTAAATACTTTAGCTAAGATATATTTTGAAGATGTGAAACTCTTACTCTATGGAGTAAAAGATTTAAACTTTTCCTGTTGGAAAAAATCACTTCCGGTGGAACTTAACATGTTGTTTGATTTGTGTAAATCCACACATTATCAATTTGATTCTAAAAAGTATATAACCTGAATTAGAAAATCCAACGTATATGAAATAAATTGTATATCCAATTTGTTGCATATAAAGGGTGCAGAAACTGCACTGATATTTTGAGTGGAGTAATGAACGTGTGTCCCCTCCACCCGTCAAACAAAATTCTGCCAATAAAATAAAGATTTATTTGAGACAACCAGGAAATATTCAATGGAATTATGAAAAATTTGCAGTAGAAAGAAAATCATAGTATACAAGATATCCCTGTAGCTGGTGATCGAACGTGAAAGAAGAAATGATAATCATGCACAAATAGGGTGTCTCAGCAAAATAATTGACATAGAAGTATTATTTAATCCTTGTAATTATAGAGATGCAAACGTGGACAACTCAGCAAGAACTTTGATGGAATTAAATGAACCTATGGAATTAGAATGAACTTTATCAACATTTTAGTAGTCTGTTGATCCCCACAATGTATTTTGGAGATTGAGACTTCAAGGACCATAGCAATAATGTACAGAATATGGTGACAGATAAACAATAACTTAACTTGAATATATCGGCCATGTCATGAACAGAATCGGAAAACTAAGTCTAACAACAAAAACTTTTATTTGGTGGAGACAAAGCAATTGGACTTTTTTGGGGGACCTTTCGGGTCCAAAATTGTTAAAGAAGTGTTTGCAAGAAAACTCCCAGAATCCGAACGAAATTAAAAAGAAATGTTTTTTTGTCCCGAGTACCCAAAACAACATTTGTGTACAAAAAAAAAAAATTCTTTATCACATACTTTTCTATTGAATCTTCCAATAAGAGAAAATAACAAAGCTTGATGTTTTAAAAGACATTGAACATAGAACCGAGGTAGTAAGCAAAACATTGCATCAAATGTCTCTATAACGATCGTATAACAAGGGCAGTGTATGCCAACTTGCAAAAAGAGATTAAAAAGAAAAAAAAACTTTAAAGAACAAGAGGATGAAAATTCTAGAAAATACAGGAAATTCAGAGTGCGGAGCAGAAATACATTGATAAGGTGAGTTTTTTTTTACAAAAATGTGTTTCTCTTAAAACGCCATTTTCAAAGATTCGATGTACCTTTTTTCGGAAAGTGTACAAAATTTGCATAACACTTTCGTTATATTTTACACATTACTTACTGAAATAAACTTCTAAAAAACTATGTACGTTTCTTACAGATTTCCTTCCAAAAAATTTGTTTTCTCACTATACATAAAAAAAATTTAAACAAAATATTGGGTGTGTGGATCAAAATGTTTAAAAGAAACAACTCATTTGTGCATAATACTAAACGTATGTTTGACTAGCAAAAAATTTTAAAACGCCACTAGCAACACATTTTCGGAAAAGATACATCGAAAAATGTCTTTTTTAACATTATAAATGTATGGAATTCCGATACCTTTTAAAAATGCTGTTCTTTTTCTGATAAAAAATATCGGGTAAATCGGCGTTGATATTCATTGCGAATTCGTCACATTTACTTTTTTCTTGGAGTCGCTCTTCAGTTGTTTTTACTGAGCATTGTAACTGTGATTTATTACTTACATTCTCTCCTAAAATAATTTTTGGTGCGGAAGGAAAAAAGGTACCTGTGTGGTACATTGATGCATTGTAAAAGTTTTTATTTTGATGAGTCATTGAATACTCAGTTTGTGAAAATGATAAACATATGATTAATAAGAAATTGAATGTTGAATATGTTTGGAAATACCTTAAGACAGGAAGTAATGTATGTCGTATTAAAATATCTCCGCGCGTGAAACAAGAGTTGAAGAAAGTAAATTAGTTATGATCCTGATTTTGTTGAAAACACGAATATGTGGATTCGGAAATCCAACCGATTTTATTTCTTTTAATTTCGGAATCTAATCTCGGAATATTGGTTCCTCGATTACAACTAAATCTCGATATCGCTTTCGTTCAGATACAATTATATTTTAAATTTCTGATTGTGGTACTTACTACACCGTTGAACATTTTCGCAAAATAAAACATATATATATATATATATATATATATATGTATATGTATCGAAATTCGCCATACATCTTATGCCTGAACAAGAGTGTTTTTGCAAATGCGTCGGAACAGTTTTTCACTGTTGGCAGCAGATCAGGGCATTTGGGTGACATCTTTTCATTTGACGAATTGGTTGATGGCATAATACTTAAGTAACTCAATGTCCCTTGGAAAAGTATGCACGAAAATAGAAATTTATAGACCAGTTTTGCATCTTTCTCTGTGACCTGGAAACGTTTTTCCAGGCCCACACGTTTCGATAGTATACGCACGCATGGGATCGGGAGATTTCCCATGCTAAGTCTATAATTTCTTTTAAAAAAATTCATATAAAATTTTTAATGCAATCTAATACGGTAAAATTTATAATTTACTATCATTGATAATATTTGAATATACAGTACAAAACCTTTTCGCTATATTTAAAAAAAACAATGGGGAATTTCAAAGAAAATATTTTCATTTTAATAAAAAAAAGCACTTTTTTTCACTCATTTCACTGTGTTTAAAATAAAACAGACTCAAAACTTGCAGAATACCTGGCAAATCCCAAAGAATAAATTAACTCTTGCATAAACTTGGGGCTACAAATGATACAAATCTTTTAAATAGTAGCTAATGTATCTTTTATTTATGTTTAATTAATTATTGTAGCTTTCTTAGTATCACATTAGTATTATGTTTCTGTTCTTATGAGTGGTTATGACTACTCTGGTTGCGATAGCGACGAAAAAGATTCGTCTGTTCTCACTGAATTAAAAATGATTCAGTAAAAACCAAAATATTCTCTTTTTCGTACCAAAATAGGTTATCTAGTTTCTTTTATGAAGACATGCTTTCTATAAATGAATATTAAAACTATTGTTGTAAATATAAATGGCAGATAAAATAAATACTGAATATATTAATATGTGTGTGTCGGATACTTATATCCTAATAAACTTTCTTAATTAGTCATAATATAAACAAAAATTCATAGTGCAATAAATCAACAACTCTTAAATGTCCGATTCTCTCGAAAAATCTAAACACGTGCAGTTGCCTTCATTAAGAAATATCCCGGATGTAATTTTAAGGCTGTATTTGGTAAAAGTACGAGAGCTCTAACTGAACACGAAGAACATTTACAGACAGAAAAATGACCCAATTTACATGGAAATTAGCAATATTATAACTCGTACCTCTATTAACAATATAGTGATTTAAAAATTTCAAAATATCCCATGAATACTTTCTTTTTTGTTTTAATACGTGAAGGTAAAGCCCATTTAACATTACGGTATAGGATAAAAAATGCGAAACACATTTTATACCAGAAAAAATGAATCAACTCGGTTAAAAATGGGAAGTATGGTGAAAAATGGTGCTCTCTGAAGGATAGTGAATCCAGAATATCATATTAATTTTTCATTTCTTTTATCTCAAAAAATGTTCCAATTTCGGGTCCTATTCTTTAACGCTAACCGAAAACAGCCTTAAAAAACTCGGAGTCGAGAGCACGTATTGGAGTTCAAAGTTTTGTGAATCATTATTCGAAAAAAAATAACGTACTTTAACCAACACTTAGTGCCATGTAAAAATTAATATAAAAATGTTCCAAACTTAGACCCAGGTGGAATCACTGGCCCAAGGGGAAAGAGCCAACCTTTTAAAAACTCGACCCTGAGGAAGAAACGCGGATCTATATGTGCGATCGGTCCTGAACGGTTAAAGTTTTACCTCAAGGTATTAAAATTCAAACAAAAATTGGGTTTTTTTTCATATAAGGGTTTTAAAACGTTTTTTTTACTGATAAAATGTTTCAATGATTCCCTAGTTCTAACGATTTTCTTTCATAAACGTAGACATTTGTATCTTAAATTGTGTTAATCTGTTTGGATATTTTTTTCATTTTTATTTATATATTTATTTTGCTTTTTGTGAATAGTTACCGATATATAGAAAAAGTTTGGGCCCCCAATGATCCTTTAAAAATTGTTTTTTAAATTTTTTTTGTTCAAATGAAAAAATCATTTTTTTCTTGCGTTAATGAACTTTTCGATTTGCCCTTTCTACTTGCCCTTCATGGTTGTTTTTGATTACAACCAACAAAAGTACAAACATAAATTTGAAAATTTATTTTTAAAATAGCTATTCGTATTTCAATAAATTTCCTAGACGTAAGTATTCCGACTCCAGATTTAAAAACAACCGTAAAAACATGTTGTTCTTTGAGAAAAGGCGGGAGGGGGAGGACAGAAAAAAAAATTTTTTTTGTAAAGAGGATTGAAAACGGGAATAAAAAATTATTTTGAAGAATTTAAAAAAGACATTCAAGAGTTGGTTCGTTTTAGTCACTGAGACCTTATGAAAGTCTAGAGGGGAAAATACGTTTTGTGATGTCAACCCAAAAAAGAATAAGTCTTCTACGGAAAAAAAAAAAAACTCCAAAATTGGGTTTTTTATCAATTTTTTTTTAAAGGGGAAAATGAATGGAAAGGAAATCAATTTTTTTTTCAAAAACCTTTTTAAAGGTTTTCCTACTTTTTCTTTTTTGGAAAGTTTTCCTAGGGTTCCTTTTTTGTAAGAAGTTCGGGGGCTTTTTCTTTTGTTTATTTAAAAAGCTTAAAACTTTATTTTTACCTGTAATAAAGGAACAGTGTTTAAAAAACCTTTTGAGGGGGTTGCTTAAAATTGGGCCTTTTCAAGGGGTTTTACCCCAAAAAAATTTGGGCCCCTTTTTTTTTTTTAATACTTTTGGGGGGCGGGCCCGGGAAGGGGAAAACTCCCCAAATGGGGACTAAAGGGGGTTTTCCCCGATTTTTTTTTAAAACCTTTTGGGCTTAAGGGCCCAAAAATTTTCTGGTTTATTAAAATTTCAAAAGAACCACCGGCCAAGGGGGGCCTGTAGATCGTTTGCGCCCTGTGCCCGAAATTAGTTTAAAGCGGCATTCTTCGCATTAGTTATAATCTACCAACTACCATACAAATATAAAATCGATGAGTTGAGTAGGGTTATACTGAACGCCATGCAAGACTTCTTTGGCCCACGCAACTGAAACCCAAGAAGATAAACAAGTTGTCTGGTGATTTTTTTAGGGGCTGTGGTAGCCCAGGGCAAAGGGATCGGGTCATGGAAGGCGTCATGAGTTCGAGCCCAGTACCCAAAAACCCGAATTTTATTTTGCGATGCATTAAAATGTCGAGATAAAACGTCATCCGTTAGTGTGGTGGGTATTTAGGGGAGGGGGGGGCCGCTCGGGTCGCCATGTCACTTGACCATGGTTCAAATTTGAGGCCCGTTTCCAAAAAACCCTGTGAGGAAATGCGACTTTTTACCACTCACTCACCCGGGGGTTTGATCCCAGGTTCATTCCCGGGTATACTGCACGAAGTAAAGGGCCCAAAGTGTGGCAGAAAAACATTTCCGAAGACATCATGTTGCATCTTCCTGTTTGAAGTCTGTAGCAAATGACACATGATGTAACTTAAAAAAAGATTTATTGGATCAATTTACTTTTTCCGATTTTTCAACCTTCAAGTTCTACTGTGTCTAACGAATATCAGATGGTTATCTTTTTTGCCGCAGACAACAACGGTGGTTTTGCATTGGCCATCGGCTCATACGATGCATATTATGTGAACACTTTGTTCAATTTCTTAGTCGCTGTGGTAGCGGGGTGGCCATAGTTGTAAAATCATTCCTGCTTTTCCGAGTCATGACTTCGAAAATTAGTGCCGCTGAATACCCGTCATGCAAATTGTAGCGTCACTTCGATAGAGGAACACTTCATGACAATAAACACGGCAATACTTGTCAAGTTTGATGTACAGGAGTTGCCAAAATAGGACACTGTAATCCTACAAAATAGAACGTGTATTTTTCTCCCAAGCCTAGTGGCAAAAAAGGTGTTGAATCTATTCTTAAAACGGTTTTGTTGATACCACACCTCCGACATCCAGATGGCTTTTAGTCACAACGATTTATTTAAAAGACTCTCCTGTTGAACATTTATCCATTATTTCGTTCGCATTTCCTTGGCACATGTGGGTCACGAAGTACTTGAATGGTAAGAATGTCGGCCTGTTGTGAGAAAGACATATTCAGGAGGGTATTCCAAGTGTCAGATGGGCAACTAAAATGACAGTCCTTCCATTTAGTGTACTAGGTGCAGCAACGGAGTGGATCTGATTCGTGTCGACCCAATATGTCAAAGAACCAACGGACCCTGTAACGGCTCTATTCGCGTCTTTTTGGCTAACAAGTCCTCTTGGAAAATCTTTGGTCCTTTAAATCTATTTTATTTGCAACGAACACACTCTGAAAAAGAGAACGTGATTATGTAAATTAGGTCTACTATATATAGTCTAAGCTTTCAAGAAAAACGGAGAGAAAGTGAGACAGATAGGATTGATTGCTAGAGGTTCAAAGATTAATAAAATTGATAGTGTAACGCAGATATTTGATAATTCTAATTATTAAAGTGACGTTTGGTCACTAGAGATTAGATATAGATGCGATAGCTAGGAAAATAATATATTTAAACCTGAAATAAGTGTTCTACTATTTGAAGTCTTCTCATACTTCTCGTATCTCGTTATTTTCCTACGTATTGCCTCAATTGGGTGTATCTCTTAATTTATACTGCTTAAGCTTGTATTGTTGATTATGTGATAAATAAATTGAATAATTTTGGACATGACTAGTCTTCCTTCCCTTCCACATTTCTAGGCGTGGGTAAGTGAGCCTTACAAGCTGGGACGAAGATGAAGAGTGCAGATTTGCAACGCCAATCAGAGATTTTGGAGACGTGAAAGAGGCCCTCCTAAGGGGTTAAGGTGTTGGCTGAAAAGTTGATGATGATCTTATGCATTATTTTCCGCATCAAATTTTTATTTCTTTTTCAAAGACATGGTATAGATTTTGCGAGGGCAGACGCATACCAAGGGAAAGGAACTGCGCTGACCTCTCAAAGACACAGTGCCGGAATCTGCAGAGCAGCCGCTCCAGGTTTTGATTGGGGGTGATACCAGCGAAAGGTGTTGTGGTGACAGCCGTACTTGAAAAACGATCACTTATACACCTATGAACCCCAAACCTGTTTGAACTTTTCTCCAGTAAATGACTGGGAATAATAAGAAATTTATTTTTTAATAAAATTTCATTAAATGCCTTAGGGCCAATAACTGTCTGTTCACTTCCGGATCAATACACTGCAAGAGGGACTAATACGTGTTAAATGTGTCGTAGCACAAGTCCTTCCGTGAATTGATTTGGAAATTAGGATTAAAATGGGTTCATTGTTTTATGCTCTGTAAGATTTATTGAAAGACAGTTTTGCAAGTTCTCAAGATGAATAGACTTCATTTCTTGCTTATAATAATTAAATTTTTATTACTGTATCAAGAGAGACATTTATACATTTTGGTCATTAGAAATCATAATCATAAATCTTTTTTGTTGTCTATAAAGGTATTCAACACTATATTCAAATAGCGAACAAACTGATAATTTATTCATTTATTTAAATTTTTATTTTTCAAAACTCTTTTCGGTTACAGTTATGTGGCTCCATTGCTTTTCATTTTCCTCTGACTTTCTTTCATTGTTTTATATATAATTTAAGGTGATATATTACCTATTACAATCCAAAAAGAGTTCAACTATTTTTTTAAAAAATAATAAATTAAAAAAAGCAGTGTGATGAATGATGGGATTATTTTGTGTTCAGTAGTTACCACTTCACTTTTAAAATAATTTTTTTTTCTGTTTCTCCCATTTAAAAAAAGTTTTTAAAAAAACAAATTAATAAATTTCCTAAGGGGGGTATTTTTTTTTATGAATGAATTTTATTTTCTTTAAAGACAATAAGGCGTTTTTGAATAGTAGGCCTTATCGACAATTTATCATCGTTTTTTTAAAAATTCTCCGAAAGCTGACAACTATGTATAAAGAAAAGAAAAAAAAAAACGATTATATATCACGAAATAAGCCCACCGTAAATTTTATGATAAATCCATGTAAAGAAAAGTTATATTTGTTAATTAAGACATCTCAACTGTAAAATTTTTTTTAATCTTTTGTTAATTCCCACTAAATATATACTACGCGGACAGGGTTGCTGTGGTTTTTATTTTAATACGTTGATTTAATATTTTTCAGGCTATTCAAGCATAAAAGGGGTTTAAATTCTAAAAAAATTTTTTTTGTTATGCTTTTTATTTATTCTTTTTTGAGTATAGTAAAATGAAAAATATTTCCCAAGTTGTTTGTAAAAAACATTGAATATTTCTTTTAAAAATGAGGTTAATAGCGTTGATTTTGCAATTTTTTAATTTTTTTCTTTCCCAAAAATTATAAAATAAATAATTTTTAAAATTAACCCTAATCGGTGTAAAAAATTTTTGTCAACTTTTTTTGATTACGCAAATAGTTCGTGGGTTTCCCCCCCGTAAGCATGCAACATATAGTATTTCCCATGCGGTAAAAAATAGATTTTCTAAGTCCCCGATATACATTGTTTGACTTTGTTTTTTTTTTTAAAACCCCAAATGGTTTAAAATCATCATTTTCCCAAAAATATCTGTAAAATAAGTTTGGTTTGTTAAAAAAAACTATCAAAAAATATCGCGTATTTTTTAAATTTGGGTCAATTAGAAAAAAAAATATGCTGTATTTTTTTGAGGAGTAAGACCCAAATGAAAAAAAAGTGTGAGTTTTTTGGTTGATTTTCAACCAAAAAGGATTTTTTTTCATTTAAAATATTTTAACGAATTCTTTTTTAATGTTTTTAAAAAATTTATTTCACTTCATAAATGTTTTAATAGATATATTTTGCTTTAAAAAAGGCAACGTTAACTGATTGCAATGTTTTTTTTGATATAAACGAGTTGCTATCTTTTATCAGTATTCGAAATTAGATCTCTTTAAACTTTTAATTTGTACTTTTTTGGGTTATGGGGTTTTTAAAATTTAAAAAAAAGTTGTCTGTGAAAAGTAAAAACCAATGAGGCCAAAAAAAAGTGATTTCCAGAAAAAGGGAATTTTTGGGCTTGAAAAAAAAAATTAACGGATCTTCCCAAAATTTGTTATTAATTCTATTAAAAAAACTTATAAAAAACTTTCGTTTAAATCTTCAAAGAAAAAGTCTTCACGGGGAAACTGAACTGCTTGAATGTCTTAACAAGTTTGGGAAAATTAAAGGGGAAAACAACTTTGTTGACTAAAACACCCGTTTGATTATGATTGAACCCCCATAAAATACTGTATATTCAGTTTTTTCAATGTTACACATTTCTTCTGGTTTCATATACAGGTCTAATGGCAGCTGGAATGCTGAATGTGCAGTTTCTTCACCATTTAACACAGTGACAATAATGCCTGAAGCTGCAATTGCCAATGCAGTTTTTAGCTAAGATCGTATGTTCGCAAGGCTGATCGGGACATCTGCTCATGCACTTCAGTGCACAATGGTCGCGTATACTGCGATGGGCACAGTAGGCCCCAGCCCTCATGGACTGTTGCGCTACTGAGTTTGAGTAATAATTAGTTTATCATATCTTATTAAATTTGTTCAATATTTTGCGAAATAATACTTGTCGTCCAGGAAATTTCGGGCAGAAACTTTCTCTTGATAACCTACAGTTTGAAAAAAACTACAAAAACACATTTTCATAATTAATCGAACTAAGTTGAAACTTAATCGTTTAGTCGCCAAGTCTAGAATTAGTCGTCATATCTGGAAATGGGATTTGAAATTAGTCTCCAGATGTGGGATGGGATCTGAAAGGGGAAATCGTTAATTCTGATAATCCTGATCAGGACAATGGAACAAAATTATTGTATTGCCATTAATTGAAAAATAATTGTAAAAATTGTATTGCCATCGATTCTGGATAAGTGTAAAATTTCGAATGATTTTGACCTTTTTTAAAGGGGGGAAAAATCGAGTTCAAAGTTTCCCATTACATACAAGTGAAGTTAAAAAGGGTTTTAAAAAAAGAGATTTGTAACAAAAAAATCAAATAATACACTAATGGATTTAAAAAACATCATAAATTTTTATATTTAAAGTCTTTTTGAAGAAGTTTTTTGAAATCAATTTGAACATTTGCTGTAAAATTTAAAATTTTTTTTCAAATAGAACAACAAGCAATAGTTTGATGGATGTTTTAAATTTCCCTGATGGAGGATACGTGTTTGTCTATCATGACCCCATCGATTTGAACCCATTGAATGGGGTCGTTTTTGGATTAGAGGCGGTATTTTTGGGAAGAATTCCGTTATGAAGGCGATGGCAAAATTTGAGGGTGGGCAAACCCTATTAAAGGGATTCACGTACGCGAGAAGAAAGAAAGCGGGGGAGATTTTTATTAAAGTTATTGTTTTTTGAAAAAAATGGACTGAATCATCTGCTTACTGTTAGCCAATCACCAAATGAAATTATTTACTGTAATATTTTCTGCATCTTTATTTTTAATATAAAACACATATTGGTTTTTTCTTTTTAATTTCCCCACACTTTTGCTTTTTTTTATATACACTGGTGTGCAAAACTTAAGCAACAATTAAAATTTAGCGATAGCCATGAAATTGCAGAAAAGGAGGTCTGGAGATCAGTAGAGGGCACGAAGTCAGTGAAACGCCATATGCAAATATCGGGCAAAACGTCGAAGCGATGTAGCGTACGAAAAACGGGGATGCCCGGCGCCCAACAGAGAATGAAATGGGACGGGGACCTTCACCATATTCTCTGCAATGCCAGTGAGCGTTCGTGAAATATGGCTAGAAGAAATCATCTGGATGACTTCACACGTGGGAAAAATGACCGAAAACTGGGAGGGGCGATGCCCCCGTGTATGCAGAGTTCGAATCAACAAAAGTGTCGTTTCGCGCGCTTGGAAAGCTTCCAAACCACAGGACGCTGTTAAAATTTGGGGTGGCCGCCCGAGGACGACAACGCAGGGGGTACCGATTTATCATCCTGCAGGCGAAAAATTCGACACAGCGCAAACACCATTGTTCAACTGTCAGCAACAGGTCGACAAGGGGAGAGGTTTAAGGGCCAGACGCCTTCACAAAGGGGGGCCGTTCACCCCCGTCCCGAACGCTGCCTCCCGTTTAAAGATGACCACCGAAGCCACCGTTTACAGTGGGACGGGGCAAAAAAAACTGGACAACTGATCAATGAAGTCGTGTTCTCTTTGATGGATGAGAGTCGGTTCAGGTACCAGAAGCGATTCTCAACGCGTTTTGTTTTGGGAGAGAGATGGGCCCCTGTTTTATCCCAGTAACATCAAGGAAAGACATCGTTACGGTGGTCCTGGAGTTCTTGTCTGTTGGCATTATGCTGAACGGCGGAACTGAGCTTCACATTTTCGACAGAGGGTCTGTAAACGGGGATGGCTGTTGTGAGGAGGTCTTTCCCCATCTGCATCTTTTCTGAGGTGCCATTGGCCCAGACTTCATCTTTATGGATGACAATGCACTGCCACATCGCACTCTTGCTGTAGAGGAGCTGCTGGAAAGTGAAGATATCACTCGAATGGATTGGCCAGCGTGCTCCCCAGATTTAAATCCCGTCGAACATGTGGGGGATGCTTTGGGAGACGTATTGCCACACGCTTACATCATCCGGAGAAAAAACCAACAGCTCAAACAGATGTTGATTGAGGAGGGCACTCACCTCAAGAAATGTTGCACCAGCTGGTTCTGAGTATGAGGAGACGGTGCGAAGAAAACCATTGTAGTAAGGGGAGGCATATACCATATTAAGGAACACTGCTTGTTGTTCTTCCTGTTGATAGACAATCATGAGTCACGATACTATGCGTTCAATAAACTTGTTTTGTTTGATTCCATACCGTATGCGTTGTATTCCTTTTTCAGCGCCGATGCTTCCGTCATCCTTTACGTACATAATAATCTCCCTCATTTTAGAATTTCATGTCTCTCAGATGATTTTTTTGTGAAGTTATGGCAATAAACCCACCTGTTGCTGAAGTTTTGCACACCAGTGTATTTATTTATTTACCTTGGTGAATTTTGAATCGTCAATAAAATACATTTTAAAGCGCCTCAATTGAACTGAAATTTTAAACATGATTTTTTTTGGATGACAAGACATTAATTTAATTATTTTTAAAAAAAATTTTGTTAAAAACTTTTATTTAAAAAATTCAAATACAGCCACATTGGCATCATTTTTGGCGACTTGTGTTAAATCAGAGCAAAATATTATTGGCATTGACTAAAACGACATTTCGACTTTTATATGAATCCACTGATTCCGGGAAAAAACGTTTTGTGTGTATATGTGTGTTTTACAACTTTCGTTGCTGTGCCGTTGGAACTGGGTTCGAATCCCGGGGAAGACATTAATTTTTTGTAAATGTATAGTGCCTGTTGTAACACCTTCCTATTTTTCACTGGAAGAGGGCGTGCGAGAGCCGCCGGATGTATTTTTGTAACTGAGTGGTGAACAGTAAATAAAGATTTCTTCAAACAGACCGATTACTTTCTATCGCATTCAGTGCCTTCGCGGCATGGGGGTACTCAAAGCTACAGTTAACGACAGGCGTCACTTAGTCCTTTACCATGATGAATTTAGTGGGCCTTGATCTGGCCTTTGCTGATCAGGTGACATTAGTAACAATAACTTTCGTTAGCCATGTGTATGCAAAGTTATATTTTAACGGGGTTTTTTTGAATGAAATTTTTGTTTTAAAAGAAAAATAAAGCCATATAAATGCTTCAGATTTAATGTCAGATTTCACGCTTTGTTATATTTTGTGGATTTCTCGTTCACTCATTCGGATGTCTCAACATATACGCTCATCACATGGTGAGTTTTGCTTCCAGAGAATGAAACATAGGCCGACGATCACGTACCGTATACGAATGTACCTTCCTAATCATTTTAATAAACAACGATATTTATCAGAAAGTTTGAATAGCATATATATATATTTGTTATAAAAGATGATAAATGAATGAAAAACAGTTTTATACAGTTTGATACAGTAGCAAAAATTAGGATAAAAACTTACAGGTAAAATAAAAACCCTGGAAATCAAAAAATCAACCTTCTACGTTAAGATCCCTCACGAAATATAACGTAAAGGATTGGAGCATCAACACAAGAAGGAAAAAAACCGTGGTGTCACCTGGATAGTTATTTTGCAATTAAAACCACTAAGATATTTTAAAAGAAACCTAACATAAGAAATTTTAAATAAAATAATGAACAAAGTTAAGAGTAGATAATATGAAATAGAAATAAATTTAAAAGTAAATTTCTTGGATAATTAAAAATTTAGATAGTTATATTGCAATTGAAATAAGTGCTTAAAATATTCTAATTTAAAAAAAAAATAATAAAATAAACTAAATAGATGAAATTTTATATAAAATACTTAAAAAAGATAAAATAGATTTAATTTGAAATAGAAATATATTAAAAAATAAATTTATTGGGATAATTGAAATTCAAAAAATTATTGCAAAATTTCCAAAATTACTATTTTGAAAATTTATCAGTAACAAATATTGTTTTTTTTATAAATTTAAGAAAATACAAATAGATAGGTGTTTTACCCCCCAGAAAGGCTTTTTTATAATGTTAAAATCAAATAAGTCTTTTTTATAAAAAATATTCTTAATGCAAATTATTCTAAACTTTTAATAAAGGTAAAAAGTTAGTTGTTTCATTGTTATAATTAATTTTAGTAATTTTAAATGGGGGGATAAAAATTTAAAAAGCTAAAACAAATTCTACTTTATTACTGAATATAATTAAGTCATCTATGTTTTTAAAAGAGTAACAAGATTCATAACTAAGTATTTCATTTTCATAAAAATGCAAGTAAATATTTGCTAAGCAGTTGCTAGCAGGTCCACCTTGTGATTAATCTTTAATATGCTGATAATGAGCTTTATTATGTGGAAAAAATATGTTTCTTTTAATACTTATTCAACAATAGAAATATATTTATCATATTTTATTATCTTATTCAAAAAATATTTGTTATATGCTATTTTAAAAATCATAAACATGTATTCTATATCTATGGAGTTAAATAAATCTTCAAAATCATAGGTAAAAATAGAAATAATATATATATTTTAATATATATAAATATAATAATAATATATAATATTTTTGTGAGATTTATTTTGATGAGGTCCCTATCTAACACACAAAAGCAGTTTTTTCTTTATTATGCAAACCAAGAGTCTATTTGAATATCTTCTGTCACATGAATTTTTTAAGCATGTCCTTTAGATTAAGTATTCCAAAAATGTCATTTTGCTGTCCATCCATTTAAATCCAATTACATAAATCCATTTGCTGATAAATGTCTGTACAAGAATTAAAATAATTTTACAATACATTAAATAATTTATCTTTGGGATTTCAATAATCTTCTTTTCAAATGCATTTAAGATTCTAACGTAATACTGAGTGTTAAAAAAGAAAGAATTTCATAATTATAGAAACAAAGTTTTTCCCAGAGATTTTTGAGGTACAAAAATATAAATGGTTTACAACACTTAGAATTTAAAAAAAATTAAGAAAAGGGGGATTTTGTTTGGAATAATCTTTTTTTTACTAAGTTAAGTTTCGCAAAGTAATTACAAAAAAGCCTAAGAAAAAATTTTTGACATTTCATTAAATAAACTTTCAAAAAAAATTTTAGTTTTTAAAGAATGAAAAAATGATAAAAGATACATAACTGATTAGTAATTTTAGAATATCCATCGAAATAAAAAAAAAATAAAAATAAAAACCATATAATTATATAAAATTCAAGAAAGGATAAACGGATTAAAAATACCCAGTATAATTTATAAGGGCAAAAATCTGAAACTGAGAACAACAAATTGGAAACTTATCCGAGTTTTTGGAAAGACAAATAAACCCACGTGCGCGCATTTTACGGCAATCCAGGCAAAATTTGTTATACTAACTTTATTGCTAAAGATGTAGACGCCACATCAAAAGGTGCAGTGCGTATTTTGGCTAACGGTATTTGTATCAGTCATGCGTCTACAACGACGTGTTCGAACAGAATGGAATATCGATCCTCCGACATCAAAAACCATCCACCAATGGGAAAGAACTTAAAAGAAGACGAAAACTTGGTATCTCAAACTGGAAAGCATCCTTGAGTTTTTGCAATAGAAAACACTGTTGATCATGTGCGTGATTCATTTTGTAGTTGTCTTGATAAGTCTATTAGACAAGCTAGTAACGACATTCGATTCTGTTCGAACACATCGCTGTGCAAGCGTGACTGATTTAAAATTTCCCTTTAAACCCAAAAAGAACGCATTGCACCTTGCATCGTCTAAAAATTTTACTAATGAAGTCAGTGGAACAAGTTTATCGTCTGCGATGGCCGAATAATGCGTGTACGTGCGGCTGATCGGACAAGACCCAAAAAATCTCTGAGGGCTTATAATTCACATGGACAGTTTATATTAGATTCTGATGGGTAGTTCCGTAATTACAAGCCATAACTTTTAGATACTTTAAGCTTGTGAACCCTGTATAATGAATGACTATTATATAGATAAAAATGTAAAGAAGGAGCACGAAATACGTTTAAGAATACCCAAAGAAAAATTAACACATCAGTGGGTCACAAAAAGGAGGGAGGGTGCTAGAGCCGGACGCTCCTGTACCCTTGATTTTTTTTCGATTGATTATAATCCTATGTATATAGTACTTAAAATTTAATTCATTGTTATTAATAACTAATTTTATTAACTATTGCTAATTATTTATTCAATTATTTATTTTTTTGTTGTCTATAATCGACAAAATCAAAAGAAAATATTTGGAGGTGTATTGGGTTTTGATACGAGAGTGATAGTCTTTCGACCCTGCCCCTGTAATGAGTTCGAGCCCAGTACCTCTAAGGACCCGCCGTGTAGGGCAGCGATGTGCGACAAATCTGTCGAGATCTGAAAAGTTCTCCCGTGGTGTGGTAATTAGGAGAGGGGGGTGCCAGCTCAGGTGTTGTCCACGTCACTTGACCATGGTCAAAATTACGTGGTCCGTCGCCAAAAGCACTGGTGTAGCTGAACAGTGCGACGTTAATATTCACTTTCTCGACCCTGCTACCTCCCCTTTAAAATTCCTGGGAGCGCCACTGACTTATATTAATATACCTACAAAAATGTTACGTTTGCCCCAATGTTATTTCGATATATAAGTGCAATCCCTTTTGCAATGTTTTCACATTGTTTCAGCTAGCGAAAACACACCAAATTTAAGAAGCGTTTCATGCTATTTTCTTGCACTCCAAACAGTTTTAATTGGTGAAATTCTTCCTTTTTTGCTGACTGAAATCTTATGAACTGACATCAGACATCAAAGATGTTTAATTGGGTGCATTTGAAATAAAACAGACATTTTTCTGCCCCTCTTTTTTAAGTATTTCTTGAAAGGAATGGTGTGTTATGTTACTTTTAAAAGGGAAAGTAATTAATTGAACTGATATTAAAAGATAGTCCCTTTTTCTAGGAGATAAGAGAGCTCTCAATTAAAAATAGAGAAAAGAGAGTTAATTTATTCATTAATGACATGTTTATCGAAGTACATTATAAATCATTCAAGATGTTGTAATTTAAACTACTTCTATTTTATCCCTGTTGTAAGCGGAGTAAATTATGTTGATTCTGTAATATTTTTTAAAGTGTATAATTTGATACAGTGTTTTATTGCTGCTGGTGTACTAATTTAAAATTAAATAGCGCTATTTGTCAATATGTAAAACATAGTTGAATGTATCAGTTTATTTTTGAAGCTCCAGTTTCTTAAGCTTCTGATTGGTTAATGCGTTGTTTGAACAAACAATATATAGTAAAATAATTATGTACTTAAGACGACTCGAAACCCCAAGAATGATCAAAATATCGTTTTTTTAATATGTTTATTTATTCTTATTCTTTGCATCATTATCTTTGGATTGATGTATCACTTTTGTATGTTGGAAAACTGGAAGTTGAAAAAAATTTCATTTGAAAAATTTAAATTTACGAATTAGAAAATTTGACCACTTCCACGCCTAAAAATGCTTTTTGGTAAATATATATTTTAAAAGAAAAGCCCCCACATATAAAAAAGACGTTATATATGTGGATCAGAATATTTCCGAGGTATTACAGTATTGCAATTTGTTTTATTTGTGAAATGTGTACATGTATTTTTTTTAACTAAGGCCTTTTATATTAATCATTTTATAATTTTTGTTCTTATTCCTCATATATTTTTCATGCAATTATAATACTTTAACATTATGCAAGGAAAAAAGCCAAAAGTTCTTCTATGACAGAAAAAATTTACATTTTTCTTGTGCAAATAATAATCTCTAAAAGATTTATCATTTATAAAAATGTATTGGTTGAAAAATACAAAAATGCAATTATTTAAATATATATAAAAATAATCTCTTAAAGTGGTATTTTAAGTTTATTTTTTTAAGCTTATTACAATTATTTTTTTCATAATTTTAAACTTTAAAGTGGTTTTTCTCATTTTGGATTTTTTCGATACATTAGTGCATTCAAAGTGCTACTCCTTGCCCAATTTTATACCAATAATTTCCATTTTTTCCTGTGTGGTATACATAAAGCGTATTACAATTTAAGGATAAATTTTTATTTAAATTGAACACTTATTACAAATTAAGGATAAATTTTTATTTAAATTGAACACTTATTACAAATTAAGGATAAATTTTTATTTAAATTGAACACTTATTACAAATTAAGGATAAATTTTTATTTAAATTGAACACTTATTACAAATTAAGGATCAATTTTTCTTTAAATTGAACACTTATTACAAATTAAGGATCAATTTTTCTTTAAATTGAACACTTATTACAAATTAAGGATCATTTTTTCTTTAAATTGAACACTTATTACAAATTAAGGATCAATTTTTCTTTAAACTGAACACTTTAAAAAAATGCAGGAGCTATTGGCTTTTTCGTTAATTCTTAGCATTCATATCAACATTTTATTTTTTTCCTTCCGAAATTACTTAATCCCTAAAGTTGTTTAGGGAAAAACCTTAAGAATATTTAACAAAAAAAAAAACTTAAATAATTATACAAAAGGAGTAAGATTTTAAAATTCTCTTTAACAAACTAAAGTTTTTAAAACTGAGCGAGTAACATGAGCAAAATTTCATCTCTTACGATGTTCTTGAAAAGAAACATTATACATTCGAACCACTATATAACGAACCTCTATGTTGCGAATTTTTCTTGATAGCGAACTTTTTCCTGGAACCTTGAACATTTCACACCTTTCTTCGTAAAATAACCTCTCTATAGCGAAGTGAATTTTCTACATAACGAACTTTTTCTTTTCGTGATTCATTTCTTTTTTCTCCCTTTTTTAAAGTATTTCTGAAAAAAAAATTCAAGTTATTTTCTCTTTAACACATTTTATGGTGGTCATACATCTCGATCTGGTTTAATTAGATCCTAACTCGCCAAAAGCGATAGAATTTTGGACATTTTATCCAAGAAGTGCAACCTTTAACCCCCATTGCTCAGTTCACAAGAAACATCTTCGATATCCTCTTTCACCCTCAGTGGAGTTGTCCCTTATCCCAATTATAAAATAATGTATGTTTAAAATTACTTGTATGTCTTAAATTATAAATGTCTTTAAAATTCATTAATTTTAGTATAAAATTATTTTCTTAATATTGAAAAGACAGTGAATTCTTCGCATTTTCTCTTTCTTTTTTGATGGGTAAGATATATAAAATAAACATATATTAATTTAATAAAATAAAGTGTGAGTAATTTATTTTTTAAGATATAGTGTTTATGAATTTAAAGTTTGTTTTATGTGGTTTATAAAGTACATTAAAAGATAAACCTCTGTATAACGAACATTACATGTAACAAACTTTTTTCCGGGGTTTAGCGACTTCGTTATATAGAGGTCCGACTGTATATGAAATACTAAAATATAATCTTTAAATACGTAAAAAATAAATTGTACAAAGGGTACCTAGTCTTCTTAACTGCCAAAAAAAATTAGTCGATTCACTTCTTAGTGCAGTGATTCTCAAACTTTCACTCTCTGCGACCCAATATCCTTACGTATATTATAAACGCGAAAGTTTGTACGTATGGGTGTTTGTTATTCTTTCACGCAAAAACAACCGAATAGATTTCAATGAAACTTTACAATAATATAGCTTTTACACAAATACACAAATACAATAACACAAATGCTATTATTTATAAAGATATTGTGTATATTGTGTGATGTTTCCAAAATAAAACGATAATTAACTGTCGAATACAAAAGCACCAAACAAATCAAAAGAAGGGGGAAAAAAGAGAGACAAGAAACAAAAATAATAAAAAAATAAAATGTTTTTTTTTTTAAAAAAAAAAAAGCACAGGAAAAAGGATTATTTTTTGCGAGATCTCCTACTCCGTTTTTATTTTAAAGAAACATAAAGGACGAAGTTGGGTAAAATAAATAAATAGATATAAAAGGGGTAGGAAGAGAAATTAATAAATTTTATTGAATGTATCATTTTTTCTAAAAGAAAAAAAAATAAAACCAAGAAATTAACCTTAAAGTATACTCAAATTGTTAGCTAACCTGGAAGCTGCAATATATCATGGGAGAAAAAAAAATAAGGTTTAAAGATTGAGAAGGAAAAACTAAGAGGGAGGAGGTCAGAAAACATAAAAATTTGAAACATTTAAAGCAATAATTTTGATTGAATAGGCTTTATTTTTAACTATAAAAAAAACAATAACGCCGTACTGTATTTTTTGAAAGTGTAGAAAAAGTACCTACTAAGAATTATGCCGCAAAAGTGTAAGTCTAATCTTTCCCAAGTTTCATTGCATGTAAATCTTCTATAAACTATTTTAATGAACCGGAATTTAAGATTCCTTAATGTTATTTGCTTATATATATATATATATATATATATATATATATATATATAATGGATGTTGGTATGTATGACCTCGCTTCACTCCAACACCATTCAACCGATGAATATGAAAATTGGCATGTATATGTCTTTTTTTTTATGGAGAAGGTTTGTGTGCATCTTCTTTGTTGCAGCTCTCTACCAGGTGGCAGTACAGTATATCAATTTCTGCACCTTTCAATCAATTGCCAAGTTGCCAACTTGACTCTGTCACCAACATTTCGCAACGTTTCCATTGAATCACCATTATAATTTGAGAAACGGCGTTGCTTGCGAATATTACAATTTTAACATAAAATAAATACAACAGAAAGTAATATTAACGTATTACACTTTTAGATATAAATTATTTACATTATCTTAAAAGCGTTCATTACACAACATTTGCAACAATGTGTTACTTTAACTGAGCAGAGATCAGCTTAGGAAGGTGTTTTCAAAAATCGACCCCCAAGAGAGTTACTGGGGGATATATAAAAATAAAATGATACTTTTTATCAGCTGTTAGATCTGCAGACATAAAATTTAACGAACATGTTTTTTTTGTTGTTGTTGTTCAGCTGAGATACGAAAAATGCTTTTTTTTTTGTTTAATTTGTAATTCACATAAAATTAACTCATTAAAAACCTATTTATCTTTCAATCTGTATTGTTTAATTTTTCATTTCCTCCGTGCGAAGAACGGATATATCCAGCTAGTTCAATCATAATTTTCATTGCGCCCCCCTCCATACATCAACAATGTATTGAATTTTAAAAAAAATGACGCTAAATCTACAATACAATACCTTAAGTGCCACCGTATAAAAAACGTCTCTTTGAGAAAAACATTCATTGCTTGGACGTATTTATACGTCTTTCCAAAAACACGTATTTCTCTGCATTTTACCCATAAAATTATTCGAAGGTTTTTAATAAATGAAAGGACCTTGACAGTGTTTGCGAAAAGGTTTTTCTTATTTCGAGGATTTGCTAATTTAAATTTTTTTTCTTCCCCCCCAGTACATCCCATACGCGTGTCTAAGTGGACAACGGTGGCAGTTAGGTATTCATTATAAACTGTACAAACTATGATGAAAAATATAATATAATTTTTATGGACATATATAATTTTTAGATGTAATTTTTATACAACCCCTGGGGTCACTGATAAATACTAAAATTTTTTTTAACTTTCATTTCTAAAATTTAAAAACATTTTCTTTTTGATTCATTATAAGTGTATTATATTGGGATAAATGTGTATTTTATTTTTTATTATGTCAGAATGTATTTTGTTTACCTTTCATAAATTAGTAATTTTTTTAAATAATCTTTTGTTTTCAATTTGCTCGCGCCCCTCCCCTCATAGATTTATCACGCCCCCTTGCGTTGTCGCGCCCCACAGTTTGAAAACGCTGCCTTAGTGGCACCCTTTTTACACAGGCACGCGTATGCAATATATTTCAGGGAACAGAAAAAGCATTAATGTGCAAATTTTTCTAAGAAATGAGTGAAGTCTTCGGATTTTTTTAATATTATTAATCGAATAGTTTTAGTGCTTTTCAAAAACTTCCGAACAGTTTCACAAACAGCAGCGCTAAGAAAAGGATTGTATTTCCGAAAGACGTACGTATACGCCAGTGGCAATTAAGGGGGTAAATTTTTAAAATTTTGGTTAAAACTTAAATCATTTTAAAACTTAAGGAATAGTTACATCGTAATATGAAGCAGTAGTTTGTATAAATACACCTATCGTTCGAAATATTGTCTATTGCCACTTGTTTTTCAGTGGCCATGGCTAAATTGTCATGGTAGCAAACACGTGAATAATTGTATTTCTGTCAAATATTAATTTCGAGTCCTACATCTGGTAAGCCTCCGCCGTGTAGAAGGGCTAAGACATGCTAGTTTCTTCAACTTCAAAATACCTACATTGGAATAGTGTTGAAGCGGGAGGCCATCTTATATGAATCTTCGTCACTTCACTATGGTTCAAAATTACAAGGGTCGTGGGTAACCTAGTGGTTAGAGCATCGCACTCCAGACCGAAAGGATTGGGTTTGATGCCCGATGCCACCAAATACCCTTCGATTACACATGAAGTACGTGCTCGTTAAACTAGTGGGTCCGAATGTCTTGTGGGCTGAATCACGAGTGCTGGGGACTGGAGAATATTTCCATCCCCTTCAGTTCCATGCCTAAATTGTGGAGGTGGAGATAAGTGGTGTCGCCATCTATCGTCCCTTCGGAGAATTTCGTCGAGCTAATTCGTACTGTCACCTGTATGGTGCTCAAGGCCAAGGTCAACGACAGGCGTACTTCTAGCATCTTGTCACGATGAATTTCGTGGGCCTCTATCTGACTACGTCAGACAGGTGGCATTCGCCACAACAACTACAACAACAAATTACAAAATTTGCTACCAAATGTATTTGTAGATATTTGAAATGAGACTGACATTGTGGCCGTTGTCAAACACGTGTGGTCAGCGTGTCATAAATTCGAGTTAGACGCACTGAAGCAAGTTAAATCCGTAGTGGTTCAAAGTCCTCCCCTTGGTAGCGTGTGGATATTTGTTGAGGGAGTGCCAGGTTAGGTGTTGTCCTCTCACTTGACCGTAGTTTAAAATTATGAAGTCAGTCGCCAATTATCCTCGTTTTGCTTCATCGTGTGTGGCCGCGGTAGCCGAGTGGTATAGGTATCGGACCGTGGCTTACTTTGTCTCACGAGTGTGAGCCCAGTACCACTAAAGACCCACCGTGTAGGGCAGCGATGCACGTTAAATCTGTCGAGAGCTGAAACGTCCTCCCGTTGGTGTGGTGGGGTGTGGTAGTTAGGAGAGAGGGGTGCCAGCTCAGGTGTCGTCCACGTCACTTGACCATGGTACAAAGTTACTTGGTCTGTCGCCAAAAGCCCTCGTGTAGCTGAGCTATGTGACGTTAATATTCAATCAATCAATCAATCAATTGCTTCATCGTGCAACGTTGTTAAACACTGATGTTTCAAATCAACAAATCAACATTTTTTTTTTCTATATATTTATGCATTTGCTCATCTAAGCTCTTAAAATTAGAAGTACTTTTCTTTAGATGGTGAATAAAAGAAAAAAAAGCACTAAAGTTTTATTTCATATCTTACCTTCCCATCATCCGAGAAAAATAATATTTTTTATATTAGGGATTTCTTTTTCAATTAACTGATTTCTCTTTTGATGTTCAATATTAAGGTATCCAACTACCCTAAATTCATGATTTTTTTTCAAAAATTGATAATTTTTTTTTTATGATTTTATTTTATAGGTCTTCTTATTAGCTTAATTAAAAAAATACCAAGTGTTTTTTTTTTTATTTATTTTTTTTATTTTTTATTTTCCATTCACTAGAACAAAAACTACAAATGTTTTAGAAAAAGTAGATGCCACAACCTTACATAAGATGTCAAATTTTAAAATGCGTTTTACTCCAAATATGGTTTTTTCGAAAAATTCAAACGGGGACAGCGATTGCTCAAAAAGTTTTTAAAATATTTTGTGGAAATTTTCGTGTATGTTCTGTATAACTGTAGAAGTATTTTGACCTTCAGATTTATCAATGATTGCTTCATTTCAAAATTTACAGTCCTTTATGTGAATACAATCACTGTTTTCTTAAGCAATTTCAAATAACCACTAAGATAAAGTGCTCTAGTTTTAGTAAAAATTAAAATTTCTTATCCTGCAGATTATTTCAAACATGAATAGCATCAAAATGAAAAAATTGAGAATTTGTTCATAAAACTTTTGTACAGAACGGGCCCCGTTTATGTAATTTTTTGTACATGTTTATCAGTTTTTTTCCCTTTTTAATAATAAATAATTTTTTTCTGTTTTTAATTTTAGAATTTTTTCCTTAATATATACTAAATAAATCAAAAAATTACAAAAAAAAAAATCCCCATATCTCCATTTTTTCAAAAAACAGTTGTCGCAAGTAGTCGGATACCTTAAAATGTCAAATTTACATTTTGCTTCAGTTTTCAATGAAACAGAGTGTGTGTTATTTGGGAAATGTTTCCAAATCTTGAAGACAAAATCATGTAAACGCAAATATATATCTTCTAATCACACGTTGTCTTTAATACAGAAACATAATTCTCTCTAAAAATAATGCAGATTAGATGAAATAAAGTAAGTAAAAAAACTTGATCTTTGCATCATCTTCAGTGCAGCGTTGGGCAGTGTTTATGGTTCATCGCCTTTTGAAGATTATTTTAAGCCAACAAAATTATGACTCGGGAAAAGGCTATTAGATCCCGGATTTTCTCAGCTCTTAAAATCCAGAGTTTTTATGGCTTCAATTATAATCATAAAAACATGGCATACCTCAAAGATATACCTAAAAATAACACGGATTTCCGCTTTCGCTATCACATGACGACTTTTTACGAGTGGGATAAAAGTGCATACTCTTTCTTAGATGAACAAGACCAGAGATTTTACTTTTATAATCTTCTCAAATTTCGTAATCTGCTAAGAAATTAATAATCTTTTTTTGAGATTAATAATAACTTAAAGGTGCAAGCCTTAACGCCTCCTTGGATTCCTGTTATAAATATAGGAAAAAAATATACTCAGCGTACTTGCTGTTTAAGGGGGCAGTTTTATCATGAACAAATTTTAAATACAGTTATACATTGTCTGTTTACTTTGTTTACAGTATCAAAATCATATAAATACAAAAACAAATTTTATGTAGTTGAATTTAGAATCTATATATAAAGAAAAATAAGGGACTATAGCAAAAGTGACGAGATCTCCGGAACTGTTAGTCATTTATATTGCAACTTGGCAATCACGATCTTTCTGTGGAATAGATACGCTAAAAACGAGTAAATAACTCAAATTTAATATTTTCATTACTATACTAGTGTTGAAAATTAAGAGAATTTTCAGATTTTGTCGATTATCTCTGGATGTGCTGGACATATTTTAATGAACTTTAATATGTATATAGAGTTAATATAATGCAATAAATAAATAAATATATCCATTCAACAATTAAAATACACTAGCATGATCGTGCTTAACACTCCCCGAGGTTGGAATGTATCAAATAGCAGTGGCAGAATATAACAGAAAAATTTGGGGGTATGGTCCCCTCTTTCCGATAAACATGATTCACACTGTGATTTTATGCGTGAAATAAGGGACGTTTCAGTTCTTGTGCCAATTAATTCCCCTCTTTCGGTAACTTCGTTTTCAGGCCTTGGATGGATTTCGGAAGGAAGTAGTGAGTTGCAATTGCCCTTTCCAAAACGTCCCAGACATGCTCTATAATTATGAGGTGTAGTGATCTAACTGGTGAATCTTCCTGCAAATATCCTTATTTTCCAGAAATTCTTTGACCAGATGAGCTCAATGTGACTCGCGTTGCCAACCATTAAAATAAAATCAGAACTAACTACATCTTTGAAAAGGCTAACAAAGAGATCCACGATCACATCTCTATGTCTCACAGCAGTCACGGTGTCTCTTCTCAGACATAAGGAGGTGCGTGCAGCCTACCTAGACCATCCGGGCTACTATACCGTAGTTGTTGATTTATCGAACAGTAGAGGGCAGATAGAGGGTCTCTGTTTTCTTAATATAAAAGTGCGGCAAGAATATATGTATATATATACCAAATTTTATTAAAATATGTGTAGTAGTTTTAGATATAATTGACAAAAACTATAAATTTTCTTAAATTTTAACACTAGTGTATTTACTTAGTTATATTTAATCTTATAATTTTCAGTGGAGACTTATATGCTTGTGAAATTGCCCCCCTCGGGTGCCCTTCTCCTTGATTATCAGCGTGAGCTAGAGGTGTACAAATAAATGAAGAACTAGGAGCTGTCATGATCTTAATTTGAATTTATTAAGATCTTAAAACTTAAACGTCTAACAGATTAGATAAAAATAATATATATAAGAGAATATACGATGACAAAACACACAACATATGTAATACCGAAATAACTTATCCCGGACCACTATCAATAATTAACTCGCCTAAACTCAATTACAATGCTATCACAGATCCTAATATTAAATGGGCAATCCTACCTTAATTTCTATCTACGATCCAATCTTACTGGATGTTGCGTATTTACTGGAGTGCAATGGTGTGCACCTTGAACTAATAGCTCTATCTCCGGAATAACTTCTATTGGCTGTCACTTCGCAATTGTATCACGCTCTATCATAACATTCCCCAAAACTGCCACGCCGCTGTTTGGAAAAGAGTTGTCATTAATTGTGGCCCCCAATGACATGTTAATGAAAAGACGCGTGAGCCCGTCACATGCTCATTTACGAATAAATAGCTTAATAGATGTTCGTTAATGCATAGATTCTCGTTATATCTGTCCATGCTCAAACGTCCTTCCGTTGTTGGGGAAATTAGGAGAGAGGGATTCCAGCTCAGGTGTCGTCCTGTGCTTTAAAATGACGAGGTCCGTCACCAAAATCCATCTAGTAGCTGATTAGAGTGACGTCAATATTCCCTCACTCATACGGTGTAGGGAGGGTGAAACAGAAATAAGCAAATTTTTCTCTGAAACGTGTAAAAACTTCCCAAACACAGTCGAAATCATTCTATTATATCCCAAATGCTTCGGAATAGTTTTGAAGATATCATAGCAAAGGAAATAATCGTATTTCGGAAGCCGGATGCATCCGTCTGAGTAACATTACACACCGGTTGAGCAAGACTGATATATACTCCGACGGCACTTAAGGGGTTAATCCTGGCCATAAAAAGGGCTATAACAAGGTTCTGGTATGAATTGATGTAGATATGTCGTCTACCAGCTTCTACTTTTATGTATAATCCTCCACTATTATACTTAGTTGTCTATTTCCTTGATTATTTTTTATGTTAATCGGTATTGACGTGAAAGGAGAAGCTCATCCTGTTATGCAAAGACGCGCAAGATGCACTTGTAACGTTGCTTCTTAGCCAGGCTGTCTGCTATCCCTCTTTTCTTCCATTGAACCCTAGGCGAAGAGACGCACCTTATATCCTTTCCTTCAAAGTGGACTATAGATAAGTCCCACCTACTTCAATTGTTGTCCATTATTTCGTTCCTTTTAACATGTGGCCACGCTACACATGTGTAGATGGGATGGCCTTCTATTGTGAGAAGGGAATGCTAAGAACTGCATTCTAGCCGTGACATTCTAGAAATATCAATTTATAACCCATCCATACGATTTGAGACATGTTGCGAAAAGATGGTCGTGGGTTGTCCCAAGATGGTTGACCAAGACCTAGGGTGTCGTGTGCATGAAAGGGCGTGAGATAGACCATCCCACAAGGGTTAATGAGACGGATTGAAAATATACTAGGAAATTAGTGACAGACCACTCGAAAAAAAAGAAAAACTCGAATAAGCCCGTCACGTGCAACGCCAGGTCACGAAACATCTAAAAATATAATTTTTATGAAAGTTTTACTATACCTAATATGAAAAGTAAAATATATTTATATATTCGTTGTAACATCTCAAAAATAATTAAGTTAATTATTTTTATAGAAATCATTTGAATAGTGAGTAGATACCATTCATTGGTTGCTAAATAATAAACAGTAAACTGATGGCTAGTAAAAAAAATAGCGTAAACATTTATAATTTTCGTGATCTTAAATTGACCGAGATAGCCTTGGCTGCAAACTCGGGGCTTTAGTTGTCCAGTAGCGAGTTCAAATCACTCTGCAACTGAATACCCACCAGATAGAGGGACTGATGCAAGTTTTGGTTTAGAGTCATCCCAGGCTTTGACTATGAAGAAACTATGTATATGTGTTATCGATCGCTTTGCCAGTAACCTCCTATATGACAGGCTTCATGAGAACTAAAATATATTTGTCACATATCTCTCTCATTTTTGGGAGTACCAACCGTTTTTTACAATTATTAAGTACTTAGGGAGACTGAGTTCACTGCACAACCACTTTCGTTCCAAAATATTTTCAATGAACAGGCTACATATTTTGTTTTGATTTCTGGGTTGTACGACTCATTATGTTTTATAAATGTAAAGAAACAAAATTTAAAAAGAAATGAGCTTCTGCGATCTCTATTGGGTGAAGTTGAAACGGATCAAGAAAAGGAAGAACCTGATGAAATAATGGATATTAAGCTGATGCATGATAGCAAAAGTAACTTTCAGAAAAGCGGTGAACATGCAACGTTTGAGCTGAAAGAAACATTTTCAAACGGTACCTAAAAAAATTCCACCAAGAAAGATATAAAGCCAGACAGGTACCACTCGACACTTCCGCATGTCAAAAATACATAAGCAAGAAAGAATTCAATATGCTGTTTATCGATCATAAAAGGACAATTAAACTACAATAACATGAAAATAATATCACTGGTTTGCCTGCAAATATCATTCCTGTAATGATATCGAAAAGAGTTTCTGTTATTTATTAAGGCTGTTTTCGACTAATGTTAAAGAATAGGACTCAAATTCGGAATATTTTTTCAGATATAAAAGTATTCACAAACATTATTATTATATTCTGGCTACACTATCCTCTAAAAACCATCGCTTATTTTATCATACTACTCATTTTTATACGAGTTGACACATTTTATCTTTTATAAAATGTGTTTCGCATTTTTTCTCCTATACCGTAATGCTAAAGGAGCGCTATCTCTTTACATGTTAAAAACATAACTCAGTGGCACGACAGCTCATGATGGCCAAGGCCTACAGTGCCCAAAGTATACGCGACCATGGACCCTGAGGTGCATGAACATATGTTCCAGTCAGGTGATCAGTCTGACGTGCAAACCTCCAGCGTTAAGTTACCAAGCAAGCTTGGTACTCATTTTATCGACCCATGGAAGGAACGAAAGGATGAGTCAACCTTGCCCATCCTCGGACCTATGGTTTGGAAGCGCGATGCACTAACCACTCAGCCACTGGGCTTCATATATGGTAAAAGTAAAAACTAATTATTTATGAAATGTTTTGAAATTTTAAAAACACTTTCTTATAAACAAATGTATGAGTTATAATGCCACAAATTTTTATAAACATTGAGGCCTTTATTCAGTCCGAAAATGTGCTGCGCGTTAAGTTCACGCTCTAGGGAATATGGCGAAAACAGCCTTAAATTAAGGCATATTTGAAATAATTTCATTCATTTTTATTAGAGTTTTTTTCAAATTATTAAAACACAATTGGAAAAGTCCTTTAAAAGTAGGTATTTATACATTCTCTGAATTAAATAATTCACTGGAATTATGATTTTTACTGTGCGCAACAAAAATAATTATAAAAAAGGATTGGGGTGTCTCCCTCACCTCGCGTGACCTCTAACGTTAGTATCAAGGGCACGCTTTCTCCCTGGTTAAATCTGCGGAAGTTCCAAGTCCTTCCATTGCTATGGTGTGGAAGTTAGGAGAAGGGGTATCGACTCAGATGTATTCATCATCAAATAACAGTGTTTCAATGTCGGGAGGTCCGTAGCCAATAGCCATCGAGTTGCTTTAGAATGCGATTGTAAATTAAAATCAAATCAACCTAGCATTTTAAATATAATTTTGACAATAAAAATATTCTCTGCCGTTACGAAATCAACTGATTTTCCTTTATTTACCAACATGTCCACCCTTTTCATCAAATTATATTTCATTTATACGTTTTTAAAATTTTATTGCACCCTAAGAATTTATTTAAAATAGAAACAAGCATGCTGATCTTTTAGAAGTAAAAAATCAATATCAACTTCCTAATAAAACGCTGCATTTCTAATATTTTAAATAAACCGAAAGAACTTTAACTTCAGCCAGTTTGATTTGCAATTCCACCACTCTCTTTGTAATACCCAATAAATATAAATACTTTTAAAGTGAACTTGACAATGCAGGGGAAACAGCTCATTTGTCTTTGTCATCGGGAAAGTACGGCGAAAAACGTGATTGGTGCGAGTCATCCCCGTCCCTTCAAAAAAAGGGAAATTGTTATCAAGAAAGCGAACGACATTCAGAACAATTGTAACTTTTCAAAGACAGCATAATCCATTGTTTAGCTGTCAGATCTTTTCTCATTTATTGGATTGATATTCAAAAATAAAAGTGTTTAAGCGTTTTAACCAGTTTGGTTCTTTGTTTATGTGTTCCGGATTTCTGATGTTTACAAAGAAATAAGAATCAGAGCATTTTGCATTTTGAATATTCGTGATCGGAAGATAAAATAAGATTTGGAAGCGGTTTTGAATATTTTTATGTAATAATTCTGGAGATGTAACGGGAGGGGGAGGTGGGCGGAAGGAAAATGAATAAAACTTTACAAGTTAGTTTTATAAATGAATTAAATGTATAAGCTTAAATAAAACATTGGTTTTTTTGGAGAAATCCAGATACAGTAGAACGTTTTTTATCCGAATCAATTGGGATCGGACACAGTTCAGATACGCGACTGTTGAGATAACCGAAAACCGAATGCGATCCATGTAGTATATGAAAACGGACGCTATACAAATATTGAAAATCATCACATACGGGAAACGTGATTGAAGAAAAAGCAAAATAAGTGCAAAATGTCTCAATTTTACCTTTATTGTGGAAAACAATCACTTATTCTTCGCTGTACTATTGTACACCTTCGCTTTTTCACTGCAATGTCTCTGATTCTCTTAAGCTGCTGATGTTGAGTAGGACAGCACTCTGATAGTTGTTCATACCACATCATAGCTGTCTGTGACGCAGACAATGCATCAGACTTTGATGGACAATTGCTACTTTCGTTTTTGGTTTCGTCTTCATCCGTTTCATCGTCGACAGGGTCGGATTCTTCTTGCACGAAAGTCACAATCTGGTCATCATTTAGCATTTGAAATCCACAGTCTTCTTCATCACATGACATTCAGGTTTCTCCGTCGTCTTCATAATATTCTTGAAATCCTGGGATCGATTGGAAAAAGTCCGTAATCTCCTCTCTGTGGTCGTCATTAAAGTCTCTGTTGCCTTCTAAATCTGGCCACAGCTTATTCCATGCTTTTTTCGGGCTCTGTCTTTCCAGCGAGTCCCACGCTTCGGCTAATATGTATCAGGTGTCCTTCATACTGAGATTTTCAGCAAAAGCAGCTCGTCGTCTCCTGCCAAAAGTAATCTCCGCAAAACTTGTTTCCTATAAATTCTCCTGAGCTTTTGAATTACGCCTTTTTCCATTGGTTGTACCAGAGCAGGGAAGTTTGGTGGAAGATGCATTATGCAGAAGTTGTCATCAATTGCATTGAAAATCTCGACAAGTGGGTGACAGGGAGCATTACCGAGAATCAGTACAACTTTGCCTGTTTTCACTTCACCTTCGCAAAGTTTTTTGACGTTGGGAATGAAGTCTTTTGAGCACCATTAAAAAAATGGCGGAATTCACCCTAGCACGCTTTTGTGCCTTTTAAAGAGTAGGAAGGAATGAAACATTTTTGAAGCAGCGATGCTTCTTAGATTTTCCAACCACAAGCTATGACAAAGTATGTGTACCACTAGCGTTTGCACAAGCCATGGTCGTAACACGTTTCATGCTCACATTAAAACCTGGTCCTGTGGACTTCTGTTTTGAAGCCAATTACTTTCGTGGAAGAGCCTTCCAATTAACACCAGCCTCACGCGCGCTTCTACGTTATAAACGTCGTCTCTGGAGTAACATACTTCCACATGCTGCAAAAATGTTTCTTTAAACTTGTGGGCAGAATGCTTATCGCCAGACAATGATTCGCTTTCAATCTCCATTTCCCGTATCCCGTGGTGCGATTTAAAGTTCTTTAACCAACCAGTACTAGCTTTGAAATCAGCCGAACTGCCTAATTTCTCGTTAAATTCCAGAGCCTTTTCCACAACAGAGGGCCCAATATCGAGTCCCCTTTGCTCCTTATTTGTAAAACCACAAGTAGAGTGCACGATCAAGAACAAAATTGTTTGTTTCCCTCATGGTTTTCCTTTTCTTCGAAACATCTTCTGAGTTTTGAAAATTTTAAAATGGTTCTGGGCTTTTTTATGTCAAAAATTGTTGATTTTCCAACATTATAAAACTGTGCTAGAGACGCACCACTTTCTCCCTTCACGAGACGATTCGATATTTCAAGTTTTGTCTCTATGTTCAAGACGTTGCGCTTCCGTTTTGAATTCGAAGCCATAGGAGCTCACAACTCAACACAAGTGTACGTTTGCACCCCCTAACTTGGAAACAAACTGGCCCTAATATTTCGCGCAGATATTTACACATCTCACAACTGAAATTCCCCAAATATCCCTGATCTTGGGTTTTCCCGTCACATTTGGCCTCAAGCAAAACATCTGTTGAGCATTTCACTGTTCGAAAACGTATTCATATACATAACATGCAGTTAACAAAAAAAAAAACCCTGGTCCGGTTATTTGACTCTCTGGATAATAAACGTTCAGATAAACGACGTTCTACTGTATTTGATTTCTTTTGTCCGTGGTATGGAAGGAACATTTACATAAATTTAATCACAAAGGATATATGTATATGCTTGTGATCGCCAGTGTTTTAAATATTTATGAAGGAGTTTCGCATCTTACATTTTGTTACTTTCAAATATTAGATATAATCACATTCCATTGACCTTAGGTGTAGGGTTAAAGTAAAAATCAGCTATTTTTTAAATTAATACGAATTTATTCCTATATCACTTAATGGACTTAATCAACCTTATTGAGAATGCATTTAAATCACAAAATCCGAGAAGCAATCAATCTTATTAAATTAATTATAATAGAAATAAGAACGCTTATCTCTTATCCTGAGCACTTTTTCTTCAACACTTGAATAACATTCCACTTGAATTAACTGTACGACCACTGGTCACTAACGCTATGCTTTCTCCTATCTCCATTTTCAAACATTATTCCTCCTATTTCACGACCTGCACTTAAACAGAATCTCTAATTTACATAAAATCCACTCTTCAAGTTTTCAACTGAAATCACAATTAAAAAGTTTATTTTACCCAAGAGGATTAATAAAAACGTGAATAGACCCATTGCAAGATTTCAAATTTTGTAAACTAGTTTTAATATTATTTTTAAAAAAAAAATGTTTACAACTTTAAACAAGTCTATCGATGTATTATTCTCTATGACTACTGCATTTTAAATTTTTTATTAGATAATTAGATATTTCTCTAAAAAATAAATAATTGTACAACCAAATGTATATTTTATAAGTAGATATGCTTCTTAAGACACTTTGCAAAAACAACAACAACAATAAAAATCATGTAAAAAATTCATGTGACCTGTGATAAATTCGGGGATATGTTCCATAACTTTAAAAAATTGTGTATACTGAAAAACTCTAAATTTTTTTCCAAAAAACCGTATAACAGAATTAATAATAAAATCCCCATTACATACGTATAAAACAAAAACAATTCATTTTTATTACAAAAAAAAAAAAAAAAAATTAAAAAAATTTATGCAGTGAAAATTTATTGTAAAAGTTGTTGTTCCTCATGCCACCTGTCTCAATAGTCAGATTGAGGACCAGGAAATTCATCGTGGCAATGGGCTAGATGTACGCCTGCCGTTGGCCTTAGCCTTTAGCACCATATAAGTGAAAGTACGATTTAGCTCGGTGAAGTTTCCGAAGGGACGATAAAACATTACGATAGATGACGCCACCATCTGTCTCCACCTCCACAATTTAAGCATGGTACTGAAGTGGAGGGAAATTTTCTCCAGTTCCCTGCACTCGTGATTCAGCCGACAAGACTTTCGGACCCATTGATTTAACGAGCACGTACTCCGTGTGTACTCGGAGGGTATTTGGCGGTGTGGGCATCGAACTCAGGCCTTCCGGTCCAGAGTCCGGTTCTCTAAGCACTAGGCTAAAAGTTTTTCACCATTTTTCTAAAAGTACATATATGCTATAAAAATACAAATTAAAATTAGGAATATATCTACTATAACTAAAAACTATTCATCGCGCTACTTCATAACAATCGTGTGCGTTTATTGCGAACTGAATCAAAAATGTTATCAGCATGAGTCACATAGCAGCCAAATTCTTGAATTGTGCCGCTAAATCTTTTTAAAATTATTAACTGTACTCTGAAAAAAAAACAAGAATCCCGAATCAAATCATTCGAACAATTTATAGAAATAAACTATAGTATTTGTGATATATTATACACATTCTTTCTTGGATAGATCAAAGTGAATTATAGATAAGTAAAATTATTTTAAACTTGTTTAATTGTTAGTATGCCACCGGAGAATTTGAAATAGTTAAGGTATCCTACTGCGTTTGCAACCGTGATTTTCCATAACGTGTAAATGAATAATATTTATGATAGTTAGTTTCACTTAGATTAGAAAATATATATAAAATTGTTTTAAGAATAGTATTACAATGAAAAATTATTTAAGTAAAATATTTTGACAAAAAATGAACATAGAATGACACATTTTCAAAATATTCTCCTTTTGTGAAAAATGCTTCTATTATAATATTATCTTGCCTGTATATAGCTCAGACCTCTGTACAGAGACTCAACTAGAATGTTTGAAATATTTAACTTAGAAGTGGGTTTATCCATGTTTTACGTCAACAGAGTGGAGAAATTTTAAGAAAAAAACGCAGATAATTATTTCAATGGGTTGTAACTCTGAAAATAATCTGAATTTTTCAAAATTAATAGTTGAGCCTCTGTACAGAGGTCTGAGCAATGTACAGGCAAAATATTATTGTAATAGAAGCATTTTTCACTAAAGGAGAACATTTTGAAAAAAGTTTATTCTACGTTAATTTTTTGCCGAAATATTGTATTTAAATAATTTTTTTTTGTCAAAATGTGTCCTTAAAACAATTTTATTCATGTATTCTATAAGTGACACTAAATACCATGAAAATTTTCCATTTATGCGCTTTTTTAAAATTACGGTTCCGAACGTAGCCGGATACCTTAAAAATATACCGCAACAAAGAAATGGTTGAAATTCACTGGTGCAGCATAACTGTCAGCTTTGATTCAATTGAAGAATTTCGTTTGTTTAATTACCCTTGCTGGAATTTTGTTGTTGTTATAAAGTCTGTTATTAATTGTTTTTGTTACAAAGTCTCTTATTAGCAGCATTTCTCCTAGCTTCTTATAATTAAATTCATTTTTAATATCCTGTTGCACAAAGCTTAAGAGCATGTTAATATTTAAGTGCATGTTCTATGTCAGGATCATGATACAGAAAACTGTGTTAATAGTTGAACTTCACCTTAGACTTTGTCATATTGTAGACTTTTTTTTACTATCATAAACTCTATTTATTGGCTATTTTTGGCTATTTTATTCCTTCATTTTCTAGTAATATTTTGCAAAAATTTCATGCTCAAAAAAAAATGTAAGGACACAACTAAAAACGCTTAATCTTACATAAGTCGGCAACAGCTTTAAAAATCCAAATAGGCTTGAACCTCTGGCTAATTTCTCCATCGATTAATAATTAAATTATTTCCTGATATATTAATTCATTTCCTAGGTTTTTATTTTCAAAATGTATTTCCTTCTGATTTTTACGATTTCTTTTATTAAGCCTCCATTCTTTCTATTTATAAAATATATGTATTCCTTGCAAATAAAATGATTAGAAAATCATGAGCTTTTATACCCAATAAACTGAATGCTTAGTTTAAAAAGTACAGAACATACTGACAAGGCACAAATAGAAAATTATTGTAAACTTTAAACTTTCTGAAAATTCTGTTGTTTTTGGATTAATAAATATTTTTGCATTATTATTAATGAATGATTTAGTTTTCATGAAGCAAAATAAAGTTAACATCATTGTTTCATTCTTTGAAATTTTCTTAAAAATGTATATTTTACATCAAATATTTTCCCGGTTTGTTCTGTGCTTGTTTCGAAATTTCCATTTTGTTTTTATAATATTCACAGTAATTTTCTTTAGGTTGTCTTTTTTTCTCTTTAAACATGTTGTTCGTGATAATAAATAATTGTTAACTGTTGTCGAGAATATATATTAATTTTGAAATGTGTATTTTATTTTACGAGCTAGACGATTTGTATTGGAAAAATAATTTTATCTCTACACTAATTTGTGCATGTTGTTGAGGATGTTTATTAAAAAAAGCAATTGCTCAACTCTCGTTTCTGTTTCAACATATCTTTATGGCAAGATGAACAAATCATTTACTTACCAAATAGTTTTTACATAAAACTTCATTTCAAATGCTGGTTTGAAGAAACGGAAGATTCACAATGTCGAATAATTGAGAAGTTAATGAAAAATTTATATTATTTAGAAAATATTGTTTGTAGTAAATGTCTATAGAATGTATACTATATATTTTGCGATTTTTTAAACAAAAATTACGTTATTTGGATTGGAAGTTTGAAGAACCAGTCCCTAGTATTCGCTCACAAACTTGCTCTGTTGAAAGTAAAGAAGTTCTCTGATTGTCTTTACAGGCCTAAGAACTAGTACCTTGATATGAGGAATAAAAGGGTAAAATAATAAAATTAAAGAATAAATTTAATTAACGAATAAGGAAATGAAATATGTTTATTTTGAACGCAGGTAAATAACATTGCCTTTTTTTTCAATTTCTCTACTATCCCTTCTATCTCTTCCCTCTCTCTATATATATATATATATATATATATAGTTCAAATTTTCAATCGTTAATAAAACACTTTCCATTCATCTATTCAAGTTAAAATACGTTTTCTTACATCTTGTAGCGGATGACACTTGATGTTAATACAATAATTCTAATGTTAATTCATTAATTAAATTTTATTTTTTCATTTTAAATTTATTCTGTGTTATTTCTGACGAAGTTAAAATTAACTGCAACAGATGGAGGCAGTATGTTTTTCTAACGAAGTAGGAATTGACTTTAACAAAAAATTAATATTGCTTGCTAATTACTTAGCTTGTGTACGAATTTGCACGACTACATTGTCCAATTATTGTCGAATGCCTGTCGTTCGAAAAAATGCCAGGTACAATTTTCTGATAGCTAAAACAATAACACCTTGTTAGCCAACAATATACATAATTGATTAATTCGAATTATATTAGTCTTTAGTTCGCTTAGTATGTTGTTGCTCAGTTTTAGTAAGGGCGTTATTGACAGCTTTTTTATACGTGTGGCTTAAAAAAAAATCCTTTATTTTATTTTTCATAATCTATATATTTTTTTCGAGTAGTTTCAACAAAGTTAGAAATTTTACTTTTAATTACTTACTGCTTTGCTTAAGATAAATGTAACTGGTAGTTATATTTTGTTTAGTTTTTCATTAACTAGAATGGATTTTTGTTATAAACAATTTACAAATTTTGCAAATATTTAATCTTTAAGCACATGGTTACGAATTTTTTGTACTTAAAATATTGTAAATAATTTATACCTGGATGTTTAATACATTAATATTACTTTCTATTGTACTTATTTTATGCTAAAAAATGTAATATTCACAAGTAACACAGCCTCTTGCATTATAATGACCTTTCAATCGAAACTTAGGAAAATAGTGGCAATACAGCCAAGTGGGCATCGTTTTTGGTGACCATGTTGGCGAGTTGACGATCATATGGACACTTCTGGAAATTACTGGAAAAATCTAATGCATCGTGATCTATGACGTAAATGGATTTTTCGAGGAAGCGCTGGAAGGTAGACGATCAGACTATTATTAAGGGTCAATCTCTGAAACTGAGTCAGTATAACTCTGGGGTTTGTTTTTACGATTAAACGTTATGTACTCTCTTGTACTTTTAGGCACTGTAGAAGGTGTGAAAACCTTCTGGGACATATTGTGTGAATTTTAAGGCTGTATCTTGTATTTTTAAGGATTGTTTTTCTACAACAAATTTTCATCACTTTTAAACAGCAGTTTTACTCTTTAAACTGATAGCATAAAATCCACGAATCCAGATCTACGTAACACTACATTGGATCAGTAATGTGCGTATACTTAACCAAAAATGTGAGCATATTTCGCTGTTTTACTTTGTAATCAAACAATTAAAATAAATAGTTTAATTATTATTTAGATTATCGAAATTAATTAGGGCATAAATCGACTTGCATTAATACTGTTTCTTACAACAGTTATACCTGTGTATGTAACTTTAAAATGATCAACATTTTTAGTTAATTTATAACAACTCAATTTGTCCTCCAATACTAAATATTGTTTTAAAAATCTATAATACGGTGGTCCTTAACTTTGTAATTGCATTATAATTAACACTGCTCATTAAGAATGTTTTTCTGCGAACAATCTCAATATTTCATCATATATTATTTGTAAATCTACGTAAAAACCAATGGCCCTTCAATAAGACTGACTCCAGTCTTACTTTTGTGCATTTCCCTTACATAAGATGGGAATAATTCTTCAGAGTTTTTAGAAATTCCTCTTCAATTAATCACCCTGGAACTTTTTGAGCAATTACTTTTCTGGTCAAATTTGCTGATTTTCAGCATTTTTTAGTCAATTGTTTCACTGAATCCGTCACTGAGGTGATTAAGATTATTTACGCTCTGCTTAAGATTATTTAAGAATTTTCCATATTTGAATAGGAACGATCTCTTCAGGCACGACACCAATGCGGCATAGAAAAGGAAAATGTCCAGAACTTACTATAATAATATCAATTGCATTGTATGTGAGATCCAATTTAAAAGTTTAAAAAGGTATAACCCTTAATATATTTTATCTTACCGTTTACCAATATCTAATTTTCTCACCATCCTTTAAAATAAAATTTGTTCATGGATTGAATTTACCAAATTGTCATCTTACATTAATTCGTCAGCATTAAAATCAATTTAGAAAAAAAAAATAAATAATTCACTTTGCAATTCTTTTTACATTCCTTTAAAATCACTTTCAATATTCCTTTCAGCTGTGTATACCGACTCAAAAATGGTACATTGAATTCACAGTCACTAAAAATACCCATCTTAATCTCATATTCATTGGATAGAAAGTAATTTCGAATGAAAGATTCTTTCACTAACTTTGATGGGAAAAAGAGCAAATTAGATGCTATCAGGAGAATTTTAATAACTCCTTTTGAACCTGAAAAAAAAGAAAAGAAAAAGAAAACAGGAATGCAATTCACCACTAAACTCGAAAGTGCAGTTGCGGATGTCAAGAAAAGGACAAGAAATTCCTTAATATAAGAAGTGGAGTAGGAGTTTTGGTTCTAGAAAGCTTAGTAATTAAACGTTACAGCTCTTTCCACCGTCGTAAAATTCAACTTTTATGTTTGAGCGATGTAATAACCTCAAAGAGGCTAATGCGATATTCATTAAAAATGTTGAATTCTAAGGTTATATAGCTCGTGTGATGAACGCTTTTTTCCCCGTTTTAGTTGTAGCAATCACCAGCAAGTGCGCTGAAAGTCGTAAAACGATTACATTTTTATGAGTATATTAATTTGCAGAAGTATTTGCTAGCATTCAAGGGTATACTAATCATTTTGACTTCACTGCACAGAATTATGGTTTAGTTCAGCATTTTATGTGTGTATAATTTTTTTACTTTAAGAAATTTCTTCGGTTCAATAAAGCGATGAATCAGTTTTATGTTTCATTGAAATTGTTAAAGAATTTTTTTTGGATGATTACATATTAATAAAATTTATTGACAAAAATATGAGACTGTGATTGAATGCTCTATGGTAAACACATATTAATTTGCCGGCGAGAATATATTGTACGGATAATTTGTTCCTTGCCTCTTTTCAAATGGCTGCTTTCACCAATATTATACTAATTTAAAAAAAAAAAAAAAAAACTCTGATAAAGTTATTTTATTAATGTGCTTGATTCATGAAGTCACATGATAAAAACAAAAACGTGTTTTCTATTGAATTCAAAACAAACATTAAACTAATTTTACTTGTCCTATTTATAAAACTCAGGTAAAATGTCAAATTTCATATTTGGAAAAAGATGTTTAAATGTTAGGGAAAAAAATTTCTTCAAAAAGATTTTTTTTAAATTCAAAAAAAGTCTTATTTTATGCTTATACTTTTAAATAAAATGCATTTTGTATACATATGTACTTTTTAAGAGAAAGTTTCTGCAAAGAGCAAAACTTGGCAACACTGGAGCGCGTGAACTGATTAGTTGGAAACAAAAGATAGTTTTTATCGTGTGATTATGACGTCACATGAGTTTTTAAATTGATTGGCTAGAATCACGTGGCTTTCACTATCACGTGACTATGACGGCACATGAATCAACCACATTGCATCGGTTCAAAATAAAACTCATAGAAAAAAAAATTTAAATAATATTTTATTAATAGATTTTTAGTAATACAAACATAATCAGAAATTAAAGTACGCACGGAAATCGTGTAACTGGTACTATTCGGGATTTTCTACTAATCCTCTAGGGGAAACTATTCTCTATATGTGATTTTAGTTTAACCCCCTCTGACCGGAACATCCGTCTCTTAGACGTGGTGATTTGCTTGGATGCCTGCAGATAATATTATGCTGTGATTTTTGGGGTGGGTTGTCTTGACATCTTCAATTGGAATCTACCTAGTGAGAGGATCACGTGGTGGTACATGGCGATGTTTTTCAACTCACGATAGGTGCATTTTATCTTATGTATCACCGTCTATCATACCGATATTCCTATAGTTCTTTCGTGTTTGGTATTATTATTTTTAATTACTTTTACATGAATATAAATAATTTTGAATCAGTTTTTATAAAAATACAAGTCACAATTCTACTCATAAAAATATACTCTTGTGCTTGATGTAACTCCACACATCTTATTTGAGCCATACTCAATTTCATGAGCGGTAAAGGACATTTAAAACAGTCCTTAAGGTAATAAAATTTAAAAAAATTACGTACCCGTCTGTCAGACAGATGTTTCTCAGTGCGGAAAAAAAATGCTGTTTCGGCCAGAGGGTTAAAAAAAGACTTCACATGCAGGTGACTTGATTTTATGCAAATTGAACTACTATTTAAACCCTGACGTTGGGCATGTGAGGTGAATGGTTAATCTGTAAGCGTGGAATCTCAGAATAAAAAGTGAAATGCGACTGGAAGGTTATGCGTCCTGAAATCAATATTCATCGTAAAATCTACCAGGAGTTGGGGAAGTAAATAACATTGGAACTGACCGAGCTATCGGGACTCGAGAAGGATCCTCACAAGGAGCTCTGACTTTTTGATTTTCAGCAATCTTACAGGCCAAATTAAGTGTTAGGATTTCATATTGTTCCCACAGTTAAGCTATAAAGTGGTATATTTTCATAAAGAGTTAAAGATAGAATAAAATAGTTATTTTTAACAAAACGTCTGATTTTCCCCCGAACCCTATTACTCCAGTGACCCTCGGGTCGCAACAATTGAATCACATTTTTTTTACGGTTCATCATCAAAGAATTTTACCTCAGGTGGAAGGTTGAAATCATTATTGAGAACTGTTGGTTAATCATTTGGTTTCTTTTTTGTCATAGTCTTGGGTCAAACAATTTATCCGCTATTATAATAAATTTTGGTAAAAATTATTTGCTTATGTCGCGGGAATATCGTAAAACGAAAATAAAAATTCTTACAATAAATTTTAGGAAACCTAATTTAGATTTATAGAAAATCTAAATATGTATGATTAGATTACCAAAATATTTTTTCAGCTAATTTTCCATTGCTTTCTTTATTAGTGCACTGCACTTAATTATTCAACTTCTATTAAAATTTATCATTTACTCATTATGATAAAAACATTATATACCATTTTAAATGGGATCTTTAACTAAACAAGTTTGGACAGATAAACATTAAATTTTGAGAGACGGGTAGTTTTGTGTAAAAATTGCTCTTCAAACGATGACGCTTCGGCTATGCTACTTTCTTGGATTTTCGTCAATGATTGGCATTAGAATATGCTGTTGTACAATGATCACAACATGTAAAATGTTGTCTACTTCCTGAATAAACATGACGTTTGTAATTCAGTTCATGAAATAAGGGACATATTACATTGTGTATGTATAATTCAGTGCCAAATTAAAATTGCAGAGCTCATTTCAAATGACTAGACTGGGGCCTTACAGAGGGTCCCAGTCATGTTGGTGTCCCTAGCATTGAGAGAACCGACCAAAAAGCTAATCATGAGCCGAGTCGTTTAAATAGGAAGTCCCCTTGACCCTCAGAAGAGCAAAGAGCATTATATCCACATACATTTACAAATTTACTGCCATGACCCAAAAACACAAGAGCATTGGAAAGACGTGGGCAATCCTGGTCACTGTAGTTCGTGTCCCATAGCACCTGGAGAGAGCTTTGGCTGTTGCCTGTTTTCGCCTAACCACAGGACAGGACTTTTTGGGAGTATACTTCCACTAGCTTGGCCTGCCCGCTCCAAGACCATGCCAGGATGGATAGTGACTACCTGCTTCTATGCACTGGACTCGTCAGTCGGTACTGAGAGACTCGGCAACAAAAGATCAAAATGGATTAATAAATCAATAAGGATTGTTTTGTCATGTGATTGGTGTTTGAAGATGCTTGACTTACCACAATTTTGTCAAGAATGCAGTTAAGTTTGAAAGGATTGGTCGAGTCTTGAAACTAGCCCATCCCCTACATAGGGCTTTATTTTCGGTTGAAATATCAACCAGTTATTCTGTGAAGGTTTATTCTAAACAATAAATCCTAGTATTTTCAAAAAAAAGCAGAAAAATAAAAAAATAAATAAATATTATTTCGACCATCAGTCATTTATATATATATATATATATATATTTGTCACTTTCTTTAACACCACACATATACGAGAAAAGTATTTCCCAATTTGAACAATTTTCAATTTTTATGCTCATCTGACACTGTCAGCGTACAAGGAAAGCACAAAACGTTGGGGGGGGGGATATTTGAATGGAGAAGGAAAATTATTGTTATGAGAAAGAGAGAACACACAATTATTGCATAATAATCCTTACTTATTAGAGAAAGTAGAATCCTTTATTCAAATTCCAAAGCTTTTTACATCAGTACACTGGATATTTATAAGATAGAAAAGCTTTTTTACAATTTTTACTCTTATGTATTCTATTATTGTGTTTAATACTTTTTTGGTAGAAGCCTTGTAAGATTTAATGTATTAGAGAATAATGATAATGTGAGATTTTATTGCTTTACGATTTACTGTTCCAGATAGGAAACCGGAGGAAAAAAAGCAGAAATAAAAACTGGAAACATAAATATCTGCAATATATACAGGCTATTCAAAGCAAACCCTCTTTTTTTTCTAAATTTTATTTTATTTTTTTACTAAATTTTACATAAAGCTCTTCTGGTCAACGAATTTCTAGAGTGTGAAGATATTCGCCGTATGGATTGGCCAGCCAGGTCTCCACACTTCAACCAATCCTATAGAGCATGTCTGCAACTCGCAGCCCCCCTCCGAGAATCTTCCAGGAAATGGAAATAGCTTTGCTGAACGAGTGGGACTAATTGCCACAAGAACTGATAAATTGCCTTTTTCTAGTTTGACATAACGCTGCGAGGCATGTATAGCTGTAAGAAAAGGCCATACCTTTTACAATCCTATTTCTTTTGTTTATCCTGCAACCACTGTCTCATACCTTCAAACTCCAACGAGTGTTACACTCGATTATGCGTGTGCATTACAATTGTTGTGAATGGTTATTTGTTTTGCATTGTATCAAAGTTTGTGCATATCAAATTTCATTAAAATCTGTCCAATAGTTCTTCAGATAATCGATTAAGTCTGCAAATTCTCTTAATTATTTACACCAGTGTATTTTGAAGCACGAGCGCATTTGTTTTATTCATATAAGTAATAAGTATTGCTGTGAAGTTTAAATATGTAATAACTTGATGTTTTTTGTTTATCTCAGGACCATCATAAATCGTTAAGGAATTTGTTAAACGCTCTTTAAATTTTTCATTTTTACTTTGTCTGATTATAGTAATCCCTTTTTGAATTGGTTATCTTAAAAAATACCCAATGCATTTGACTTGACTATTTCAATTTCATTTTTTAGATTAATTTTTAATGCTTTATTTATTTTTTTTTTAATTTTATTTTTTAATTTTTTTTTTTTTTCATTTTTGCAAAACGAATAGTCTTACGGGTTTAAAGATTACTCTAATCTTTTAACGAATTCCAACACTGAATTTTTTTTAAAGTTGTTTTCATTGAAATTACAGAATTTGAATGTCTTTTTAAATAATTCATTTGCTTGAGTATCCAGTAAAATTTTTTAGGTTTCTTTTCTTACAATTATTCTTTCGGAAATTTACAAAATCTCTGTGTTTCGTCTTGAATAAAGATAAATAAGAATATAAAAAAGCTGAACTGCAATTAATGTCTACATTTTTTTAAATTTTATGAGAAATGTAGAAGAATGTATAAATAAATGTGTGCAATTAAATAGCAGTTACAGAAATTATGAGAGGTAAATTCATATTTTAATGTATTAATTCATGGACAATAAAGAAATATTATGTATAGTTTTATTTTTTTCAAAAGACTTAATAATTCAAAATGTTTTTTATTCATTAAAAAATAATGATTAAATTAATGTTTTAATGTACACAAAATATGTAACTGTTGAGAATTTGCAGAATTTTAATAAATAGGTAATATACGGATGCAAATGTAATTCATTATTAATTTCTTGTTTAATCTAATAATTGTACCGTTTCATGTTTTTGTTAAATATATATATATATATATATATAATTAATTAAGATTGAAGAATAAAAATATTTTTAAAAAATGTTCTATCAATGCGAAGGACACAAGAAATAGTTAAGGTAAAATCTTCAAATAGTTTGAAGACATATAAAGAGAAAATAAAATAGGAAAAGTAAAATTAAAAAAATATATATATATTGAAGCTTCTTGAATAAACATTATAATTCTTTTAAATGTGAATTCTGCTGAAGTAATTCATTTCTTTGCAAAGAAAGAAGTGTTTGAACACATTTATTTTCACAAAATATACAAAAAAAGGTATTATAGATGACTAAATTAAATACTAAAATATCAGAAAAGAAGAATCATAGGCCGTCTTCAAATTTCCTGAAGAAATTGATTAATTTTTTTGTAATTATTGATCTAAGTACTTATAAATTATTAAAGTGACTCTCTACATTCGAAATCTTGATTTTAAAATATCATATAAATAATTAATTTTTAAAGTATTTAGTGTCACTTGAATTAGAGTATGCATGTAAAAATCGTTTTAAGTACATTATTAGAAGGAAAATTTGTTAAATACAATTTTTATGACAAAAAATGAAAAAATGACATTTTCAAAAAAATTCCCTTTTTAATAAAAGTGCTTCTCTAATAATAATATTTTGTTTATATATAGCTAGAATTTATATACAGAGTCTGAATTAGGTATATTTCTTACACGTAAAGCATGTTTACCATACGAGCAATGCATCATCGGTCGACAACAGAAACGCAACCATAAGTGATTGTCAAAGGAATTTTTCGAATTTGCCACACCTTGGTTCGTGCCACAGCCAACACCGACGGATTCTCAATGTGTGCCCGTGAGGCTATTTTTGTACATTGTGATTGTCCATTACATATTGTATAAATATCAACTGTGACCAAACCGCGGGTTGCCACGATTTTTTATGTACCCACGTGATTCGTCATACTGTTAGTAATAAAATATAAGCCGTAAAATTATTGTACTGTTAACACTATTTTGACTTATCCGCGTCGTTATTGTTGTTGAAGACCCTCGTGTTTTGAATCTGTTATACAATTCAATTGCAGCTATTGGAACAATTCGAAAATAGATTTCAGCAATTTTTGGTTATTGAGCCAGTGGCTTCATTTTTTGTAAGCCCATTCAATCCTCAAGTTAATATTTCTGAAGTTGCGCCAATTCCACGGGGAAAATTATTCAGGAAGAATTATCTTCGATTCAAGATGAGGATTTTAAATACTAAGACTGATATTGTATTGAAATTGTGCAGACTTAATGAAAATGTTTGGAATCTAGCCGAAGATGAAACAAGTAATATAAAAAAAAGTCAATTCCTACTTTGAATGGATAAATGGAAAGTATATTTTTTACTATTGAAAATTTGAACAAGATATATATAAATATACATACACATATGTAATGTGAGTGTGTGTGTATAGGGAGAGAGTGAACTAATAGTAGGAATTGAAAAAATAGCATGATTTGTCTGCATTGTTGTAACAATGCACACCCGGTTTGGCTGAGAAACCGGTTTTAGACGCCACTTTTTGTCATTGTTTTAACAGTTACATTGTTATAACAAAGAAGACGAATATAAATTGGCATCTAAAATAGATAATTAATTAAATTAACTTAATGAATTAATATTTGAAAAAAACTGTATTAACATCGAGTGTCATCTAGTACAGGTTAAAAAAACTTATTTGATTTTGATCGGATGTGAATAGAAAGTATTTTATTAACGATTGAAGACTTGAATAAGATAAATATATAGAGAGGGAGAGTGTGAGCAATTAGTAGAAATTGAAAAATATCGTTTTTATTTTTTTTTTTTTTTGAAAAAAGGATCTTGCAAATTAAAATCACGTTTCAGTTCCACATTTTTATGTGATCATTGTTTTCAACAATGAACACGATTAAATGAACAATTCAATCTCAACTTCACGATGGCAATCATGCACATACTATTAGATTGAGAATGTCATCTTATACGTCTGACTTTGAAAAATTAGTGGATTATATGCAACGCCCCAAATCGCATTAAATATAACTCTCTCGAATTTTTAGTTACCTTTTTTGTGTAGGATATCGTTCATGATGCTTACGGTTGCAATAAAATAAAGACATATTAAGAATCGAAAACACATTTTTTGAACTGCGCCTGCCAGCAATGTTCTGTTTGTAAGATGTGCCTAAACGGGGAATAAGTTTAAGAACCTCTGCTCTAGAAACCTTTGTGTGTACTCGAACTTCACACTAAATAAATAAGTCTAGAAGAGTTTTTCTAAAAGGTATTTAAAATTTTCTCTACCTTCTCCCTTATTTTTCGAACTGCAAATATTTCCACTGCCCAACAGGGGAACAGATGTTTATCTTATTGTCATTGATCAATGAATCATGGTGTGGCTGTGTAGCTTAATGGTCATGACCATGAGCTCGTTGACGGCGTATCATAAATTTGGACCTTAGAGCCACTGAAGACACACCGTGTATAGGAGTTGATGTACTTTATATTTGCCACGGCTGAAAATGCGCCTGTTGGCGTGGTGTGGTAGAGAGAGGTGTCAGTTCTGTAGACGTCTTCGTCACTTGACCAAGGTTTAAAATTACGAAGTACTTCGCCAACAGCCCATGTGTTAGTTTTCAATGTGTAATTGATAAACACTTTTTCTCACCTGCAACACATGGTAGGGTCAATCACGGACAAAAAAGAAAAAAGATCATAATCAAAAGCATCGTTCTGCAGAAATGTTTTTCTTTTCCTCAGAACTAGCTATTGTTTAAAGGTGAAAGAATTTGAACTTTTGTCAACCTTTTTGTTTCTTTATATTTTACAACTAGTACTAATTTTTGCGTACTCGTTTTTTTTCTTTAGATATGTCCAATTGAAACATGTAATCACTTTTTTATCAATTTCTTGACTTTTTTTTTCGAAAGCAGTAACAAAAAAAGAGTTTGTTTTAAAACGAGTAAAAAACAGCACGGATTAGTAAGTTTTGATTTATGTCAAATATTAAAATTTGGGAATTTAAACAATGAAAAGTTGTTTAAATTTAAAATAATGTTTTTTTGTTTTTTTTTAAATATATCCTTAAAAACGGTAAACGTCTTATTTAATAAAGTACAAGTTTTAAATTAAAGTATATATATAAGATTTATTATATGTATTAATTTTATATTTTTATATTTTCGTTAACCAATATTCATTTCTATTTTTAATTTGTTGTTAAAGAACGTGATATAAAAAGTAATAATAATATTAAGAGGGTCTGGCACTTGAATTTTCAAAAAAATTATCGATTTTCTCTTTTTTTTGTATTTTCTAAAAGTTTAAATATTTCTGTTTAAAATGATATATGATATGAGGAAATATGATAAGTATTTTTATTTATTTTTTTTAAATAAAGCTACTCCCTGACTCGCATCAAATGAGCTCTGCTAAGAGCACCTGTGTTTCTCCTTGCATTGGTTTCTGATGAGCGCGAATCCATATGATGCTCAAGTGGAAAAATTAGAGTGTATTGGGCTTATCCGAAAGTATATGGGTGCACGCCTTTTAGATCTTAAAAGCGAACCAGAGAAAAAAAAAAGTTAAGTGATGGAAAAAGCCTAAGTGGTCGTTACCGACTCACCGACATTTTAATATCAAAAGTTCAAAGATATTATAAAATAGTTATTATAAATAATATCAATGATCTACACTGCATGAAAACTGCTGTTTGGACTGTTTATTTTCATCTTCTGTCTTCAAACAAATGCTCTCAACATGGACAGTATTCTGCGATTACAAATGCCTGGTGCAAGTTTCAAAAGATAGAAGCTAAATGTAACGAAAGGCACTATGATCATAAACACACACACTATAATGAATTAGATGAAATCAATTTTTTGAGATCTTGTTGATCCTATGCTATTAATAATATGTTTATATGGAGGACCCAGAGCCCAAATAAATCAGTTAATAACACCATATGGTCACCATATGGAATTAAAAACTCTAAAATATTAGGGGTAAATATGTTACTATTGTCAGTTCAATATGAGTCATGTAGCAAAATTAATGATCTTAAAACATTGTGATATTGAACCAAGTTATAAATTCAACTGCTTCCAAAAACTAGATACACGTAGGTTTCGTACATCCCAACGAAAGCATCTTGAAATCCAAAAAGAAGGCAAAAATTGTTAAAAATAATAATAAAAAAAAAGAAATTAAGAAGAGTCTTCTGTACGAGCAGAGAGTAGAAAAAATGCTTCATGTGATTCTGGAAAGTATTTTAAAAAGAAAATGCTCAAAAAATTACAAATTTTACACTTTAAAGCCAGTTTTCTCAAAATGTAATATTTTTAACATTATGTACCTTTTTCTCAAAAACAACTTATCATATACTCCTCAAATGTTTAGCGAGCAGACTTTTAACATGTTTACACATTTTAATGGAAACAATTAGATATATGTAGCAAACCTTTTTAGATATGACTTTTTTAACCTAAATTTTAGGGAAAAAAATTGGTCAATTTTTAAAAAAAATTATAATTAATTTATTCTCCACAAAAGGACAAAACCCTTCGTTAAAATGTTAGTACTAGTACACATAACCTACTGTAAAACTTTTATCGATGAGAAGTATGTAGTTTCTGAGAAACAGGTACATAAACTTACGCAATTTAACATGGGCTCCCATGGACGTGTTGGACCTCCTTAAACGAATACTAGTTTTAAAAAATATTGCAGTTTTTAAATGTCTTTTTATTAGTCTTTTTAGGGGGGGGGCAAGTTATTGAAAAAGAATACGTATAATTATCTTTAGTTAGTTCATATTCGTATTTCAAAACAATTTTCCGTGAATTAAATGAAATTTGGTTGAGATTTTCATTGACTATACAATAAATATAAATGATTGTATGTTTTGAAACAAGTAAGGTATTCAATTTCTCCAAAACCTTAAGGTATCTGACTACGTTCAAAACAGTAATTTTGAAAAGCGTATAAATGGACAATATTTATGATATTTAGTGTCACTTAGAGATAACAAAATGTAAATAAAATTGCTTTAAGAATATTATTACAGTAAAAAATTATTTAAGTACAATATTTTGACAAAAAATGAACATAGAATGACCCATTTTCAAAATATTCTCCTTTTTGTGAAAAATGCTTCTATTATAATAATATTTTACCTGCATTCTATTATAATAATATTTACCCAGCACTTTGTGCAGAGATTCAACTAGAATTTTTGAAATATATAACTTAGAAGTGGGTTTATCCATGTTTTACGACAATAGAGGGGAGAAATTTTCAGAAAAAAACGCCGATAATTATTTGAATTGGTTGTAACTCTGAAAACAATGTGAATTTTTCAAAAAAAAAATAGTTCAGACTCTTTGGAGAAGCATTTATTTTATATAAGCACACACACAAAATATTATTATTTTAGAAGCAATTTTTATAAAAAAAAAACATTTTGTTTGTGTGTGTGTGTGTGTGTGAAAAAAAAGGTTAAAGTTATTTTTTTACCAAAATATTGCATTAAAATAACTTTTTTTTGTTAAAATGTCCTTAAAACAATTTTATACAGGTGTTCTAATCTAAGTGACACTAAATATCATGAAAATTATCCATTTATGCGCTTTTTTATAATCTCGGTTCCGAATGTTGTCGTATACCATAATCTTTTACTAGGCTGACAATATAGTTTAATTTCCATTTCTACTATAGTTACTACACAAATGCGCTTTAGTTACCCATCCTAGTATTATCCTGAATTTATTCCACACAGTTTTCAAATTTTCTTACCAAGAAGTAATGTTTGTTCAGTAACAGCGAGGTTTATTAAATGTGTTCGTTAGAACATTCTACTCGCAATGTAAATTATGCATAAATTAAGTGATTATGCGGCAGATTAAAATACAACTCTGAGTACTCTTAATCAGAAGATTAGCAAAGTTATGCTTATTCAAACCTCACTGGCATCTTATTTTGACTTGTTTACCATCTTAAATCCTCTGGAATAAATATAATTAATGAATACCAAGAAACTGTTCTGTGATTATACAAGCAAATAGAAAATATCTTCATCCTAAGCGGAAAATCTACATCCTTTGTCTAATGATACAAGGACTGACGCGTGGTGAGTTACCAAGCTCCATGATGCTACACACAAGGAGAATGAAAAGAATATCTAATGTTCTGTAAAAATGAATGTAAATCTTATAACAAACATAGTATATTCTTTAGCGTTGATAAAATTATTCATGATTCGAATATATTAGACAGTATTTATTCATAATTTCATTAACTATCTTATCCTTTAGTACCAATTGGTGTGTAATTTATTTGTTTTAAATAATATATTTCTAATTCAGGCATGGTATTTGTTTCTATTATTTGATCGGATGAAAATAAAAGCGAAGGAGGGTTATTCTTTCACTGCATATACTTACAAGCGTCATTACGTTCGTTCGAATTATGGGTAAATGGGGATAATAAAGTCATTGTGTTCGGAAAACTGTATTTTTTCGTTAAATAAAATTAAAAAATAAAATTAGGCAAGTGTACTTTACAGAAAAAAACACGCCTTTTACGTTTTCTGTAGATTGAATTCTGAAAACAATTTAACTAAAACTTCATTTAAAAAAAAATCCATAATCTTATTTTAGATAATGCACAGTTAGTAACATAAACATTTTAATAAAGCTCAAATTTCTTATTGTGCTATAATTAACCACGTATTACTGTTAATAGCTCTATGGGAATTTGTATTATGATATTAATTAGTATCACTGACTCTCTTACATGGTGTCTCTTTACTAGGTTTCAAATTACACGATTCAATACAAAAGTAGGATAAATTTACGAGTACATTTTGATTACATATGTGGTGGTATATTCATAAGCCAGCAACAGCCTCATGACATGAGTGCTCCCTTTTTGTCTAGTGGTTATGTTACGTGGCTACAAACCCTGGCTTTGTGGGATCTGTCCTCGGATACGCATCTCCGCATTGGGGATCTTAACTGAAATAAGAAAAATGCAACCTTTTTTTGATCTGTTAAGGCGTTATCTACCCACAACAAAAGCAATCAAAGTCGTCAGACCAATTTGACATAGCAACAAGTTCTCAGACTCGCTTGTCGTAGCAATCAAAGTCGTCAGACTAGACTCGTTTGACGCAGCAACTAAAGCCGTCAGACTCGATTGAAGCAGCAACTAAAGTCGTCAAAATTGGTGGAAGCAGCTCCTAAAGCCGTCAGACTCGCTGGAAGCAGCAACTAAAGTCGTCAGACTCGCTTGACACAGCAACCAAAATTGTCAGACTAGCTTTACGCAACAAATAAAGTCGTCAGACTCCCTGAAGCATCAAGTAAAAAGTCTTCAGCGTCACTTGACGCAACACCACCAATCAAGTGCAACAGCTCCCCTCTACACACTTTCGTCATAACAAAAATCGTTCGCATATTCACCGCTTCACTGGTAGGGAGAGTAGTGTGGTTCTATCTTCCTAAGTAACAGCCTCCGGACAAGATGTGTTCACTTTTATCTAGTGGCTATATTACCTAGCTACGGCCCCTAATGTCGCGGGTTCTGTCCTCGGATATGTACCTCCACACATATGTGCGTTATTATTGTTAGCAAACATGTACTATGTAACCAGTTAACTTAGATTGACGAGTAACACTCATCATGGAGAAGTTGTCGGATTTTGGGTCATGACGCGTATACTCGCCATGCGAAAATGTAAGGACCATTGGCTATTTAAATTGTAATTTTTCAGAAAAACATGACATATTCTCAAATTTTAAGATATTTAAAATATTTCGAGGCCAGGTCGTGGTGAAACAAATAAATAAATAAATAAAAAAAATGAAAAATTTAATATGAACACAAGTGACACAGTGCGTACTGGCTGAAATATTGTATAAGTTTGCATAATGAATTAATTTATGTGCGGTAACAACGTTTTCTTACGTGTTAGCCTAAAAAAGGTAGAGACAAAAGTCAAAAAAGTTGATTTATAATACGGTCCCTTCAAGTGTGGTCAGCCATAGGACAAATATGTGGCGCCGCCGACCAGGTGCTGAGCCTATTGATAGTTGCTGGCCCGAAATTACCTAGCTATCGAGTGGCGTAAATGCCAATTGTTTAATGTTACAATCATGTACTGGCATTAGAGTAAAAGCCCAATGCCTGCTTCCTAAAGAACAGTTATTTTATTGGGGTGGTAAAGGCAAGAATATTTTCTGGTAAGAAGACTGTGATCAACCCTACAGCACACTCACCGGAACTTCCTTAGTGTCAAAGCAGGTAGAAAATATGTTGTCGACAAAGAAGGAAGTATATCGGTGTGTATTTAGACCTCTCAGTCAGGAGATTTTGACGGTAAATAAAATTCATAGATATCCACAAATTTTACGGTCGGAAAACCTCTGGTCAAATGAACACACGGCCAAGATAAATTACTTTACAGCTCTTTATATAGACTTCCATAAAATAAGTATCTGTGTATAGCCTGTTACATAGACCTCCGTACAATAATTAACTCCATTGATCTTTACATAGATCCCCATAAAGTTAGTAACTTTATAGCCTCATTATAAAGAACCCCATAAAGTTAGTAACTTTATAGACCTTTTATATAGAACCTCATAAAGTTAGTAATTTTATAACCCCTTTATATACAGTCCCATACTATGCGTAACTTTATAGCCTCTTACATAGACCCCCGTAAAATAAGTTATTTCATTGCTACTTTCATAGACCCTATACAATATGTAACTTCATTGCTCCTTAAGTAATACCTCGTACAATAAGTAACTTCATTGCCCCTTACATAGACCACCGAGCAATAAATAACTTCATTGCTCTTTGCATAGATCCCCATAAAGTTAGTAACTTTACAGCCCTTTTATATAGAACCCCGTATAATACATAACTTTATAGCCCTTTTATATAGCACCCCGTACAATACGTAACTTTATAGCCCTTTTATATAGAATCCCGTACAATACGTAACTTTATAGCCCCTTTACATAGGCCCCGTTCAATAAGTAACTTCATGCTCCTTACATAGACCCCGTTCAATAAATAACTTCACTGCCCCTTTTACAGACCACCATACAATAAGTAACTTCATTGCCCCTGACATAGACCACCGTACAACAAGTAACTTCATTGCCCCTTACATAGACCCCCGTACAATGCGCATCTTTGTAGCCTCTTACATAGACCCCTTAAAATGCGTAACTTTGTAGCCCTTTAAATAGACCCCGTAAGATACGTAACTTTGTAGTCCACATTCCATAGACTTCGTATAATAACTTCATATTATACCTTACATAGACCCCTATAATACGTAGCTTAATAGTCATTTATGTAGATTCCCGTACAATAAAAGTAACTCCATTGCCTTTTTTATTGACCCCCGTATAATAAGCAACTTTATAGCGCCTTACATGCACCCTCGTATAATATTAGTCATACAACTGGCATATTTATGTACCAAACTTATCTTTTTGATCCAATATTTTAATAGCGACACTTATTCTGTGATTGACGAGTAGACTCGTCATCGCTGTTTTTATGACGCGCATAGATGCGCACTCTTAATCGGGAGCACCGCAGTTGATTGGTTAAAAGAATGTTTTTGTAAAAAGTACAGAAGATGGCATAATCTGATTGGCTGGAAACATGTGATTGTATTTATCATGTGAGTATGACGCCACATGTATTTATGAATTGATTGACTGAAACCCGTGAATGCAGATAAGTGATAGTCAACCGAATGGTTCGAAATATGGGATTGCAGATATCATGTGACTAGAACATTATGATGTAAATTTAGCCTATTGCAAAACTCTAGCGAAATATTTTGGGCTGCGGTAAACTAGCAGTCAAGGTACCGGATCTTGGCTGGCATTTCACGAGTTTGAACCTAGTACCAATAAAGACCCGTGATAAATCTATTTAGAGTATAAACGTCCTCCCGATGGTGTGGTAGTTTGGAGAGGGGGATCCAGCTCAGGTGTCGTTCTCGTCACTTGACCATGGTTAAAATTTACGAGGTCAGTCGCCAAACATCCTCGTGTAGCTGAACACTGCGACGTTAATATTCATTCACTCACCCTGAATAATATTTAAAATGAAAATCGTTGTTGAAATTTAGATTTCTTTCACGCAATTTGTTTTACGGTCTAAAAGTGCATAAAAGAGCCAACACTTTCGAAGAAAAAAGTTCTATTGTCTTGCTATTCGTATGGAAAAATACGAATAATAATTACACCGTAAGAGAACAGAAAATCCCTTCCGTTGCATTTCTCCAAATTTCCAAACAGCTTTAATTAGAGAATTCCATCGCTTTTGAAAAGCTTAAAAGCTTACGAATTGTTTTCAGCGCGAAGGGAGATGTTTAATGAGGAAATCGGGAACAGTGAAGAACAATGTGTTTCTCATTCTTAAGGGGCTTTCGACACATCCACTGTAAACACTACGGGAAAAAAAGGATTATTGTACTTCCAAGGATGAATAAATAATTGAAATATAGTGATTTACTCATTGAATAAGAAAACACGTAAGCCCTGATCGTCGACAGAGGGAGAAAATAAGATTCACGTGACATGTTTTTGCCAGTCAAAAAATTATTCAGGATGTGATAAGTAATGTACTTCAGTTTGAAAATGTTTCCATCACATTGTATTTATGCGCTGCATTAGTTATGTTATTACCTTGTCTTATGCCCTACATATCAATTAATAACAGAATTTTATAATTATAACATTTACTAACTGAAAAACTTTAAAAACAATATTAATCAGACTGACCCTGTTCTGAACCATGACTTAAAAAAAAAATTAAATGAATAAATTTTTGAAACGTAATACACTTCTAAGTAAAATATACATATGAAATTGTTTAACCCTTTATCTACCGCATTACGATTCACTGCAGTTTTTTTTTTTCATGCAATATTTTTTTTAATCACAAGATTGAAAATTAAGATATATACATAAATAAAATACTCAACTTTGGGAAATTTGATTAGTTAGAACTAATTAATTAATTACATATATTTAACTGTAACATTAATTATATGCACTGTTCACTTAAAATAAATAGTCTAATCGTTTTCTAAGGTCTTCATATATTAACGTGCAAAAAAAAAAAAAAATAATTAGACACCATTTGACATCAACCATTTTTTCGGAACAAAAATGACAATCTTTGCAATCCGCCGAAAACACCGTCAGCTGAAAACACAATTTCTGCTATAAAACTATTCGCCCTCCCCGCTAAATGCTCATCATAGAACCCGTGCTGTCATTTATCTTGAAAGAGTGGATTCAAAAGAATATTCCTGCTAAGTATCGTCAGAGTATTCGTAAAAATGGTTATTCTATGTAATTTTAAAGTTAGTGATATTTATAAGTAACATAGCTTTTTAAGCATTTAAAAATACATGTTACACTTATTCAAAAAAAAAAAAAAAAAAAAATGGAGACCTTAACAGTAAAAAGTATTTGTTTTATGTTCAGTTAAAATTATTGAGTTGATTCTGAAAGTAAAGTATCAGTTTGACCATCCCTTATCTTGCAACTTTAAAAATTGAAGGGTTTTTGTAATTTTTTCGTGAAATCTTATAAAATGCTCAATTTTTAGAATATTTTAGTCCTTTTAAGAGTGTTTATTTTTTCTTCGAGTATTGCAAACAAAGGCTAGAAGGGATTTGAAAATTTGTTCCCTTGTTGAATTTTAATAACTATTTTTCTAGCTAAACCTGGAAAAAACACGGAATTTTTTAAAATATTAACTTAAGCATTTTTTTAAAAAATAACTAGACATCACAAACATAAATTCTTTATAACTTTTAAGGACATAGGTTTGGGAATATAAACAAACAATTTCAAGAATCTATCTTGAACCGAAAAAAATATATATTTTACGGATTAGAAAACACTTATATCTTCAAAATTAAAAGTCCAAGAAAAACGCGTTTAACTTTGTAAAGTTATAAAGGAAAATAACTGTAAAGCTGCAATTTTTTAATTTTTTTATTTTCCAATGTATTTTCTACATTGAAGTATTACTTTAATTAAATATAACTGAATTTTTTTAATCCAAAATATATTTTTACATAATATTGATAGCATTTGTTACAACGACAGATTTTTCAGCCTACAAAATGTCTTCTCAAAAGTTTTGAAAAAAAAGGTATTTATGCTCAAAATAATAATAACACTTACTTAAGCACATGATGGTTCGATCCTCATAAAATGAACTGAACTCAGTGGCGTAACAGCCCTTGATGGCTGTCTACTGTGCTTTTTACATGACCTTAGGCACTGGAATGTATGTGCAGATGGAGTGTATGTGGTCAGTTTCACACAAAACTCCCAGGGTTCAGTTCCCAAGCAATCTTGGTATACATTTATCGACCCACTGAGGGGATGAAAGGCTGAGTCGATATTGCCTACCTGGGATTGAAACCTCGGGCCTGTGCCGTGGAAGCTCGTGTAACGTGGTGGAAACAATGCTGGTAGCGTAGGGTTGTCTCAATAAGACGCTATTTAACCAAACTTGGTTTATTATTGTCTTACACATTTTAAAGAAACATTTAAATTTTTAAAACTATACATTTCAAAGTTCTCACAAAGTTCTCGTCCCGCCTTTTCTCTCTTCTTCTACTCCTTCATGTTGCCATTCAGCACCAACTGAACTTAGAGTTCCTGTTGCACACTCTCAACAAAAGGCTAGTTATTCCGTCCTTGAGTGGGCTAGTCCTTCAGGCCTTTGCACTCGTCACTCATTATCAGGGGCGTAGCTACTGCCGTATTAGCCGTATCAATGATATGGGGCCCCCAAGCATTAGGGGCCCCAACATGTGTAAACAAAAAACCGAGACTCAAAAGACTCAAAAAAGAGACTCAAAAAATGGCCCACAAGGAATTTTTGATTCAGGGACCCCTAAAGACTTGTTACACCGCAGATTATGCCAGGTTAAAAACGAAATTAAGGCACAGTTTATATTTCAACATATTTAATAACGTAAAGTGACGGTACAAACTTTTGTGAAAATAAAATAAAGAAAATGAATAATAAAGCGAGCGTTTGCTGCTCTTAACATTAGTTAACGAAACAACATCGAAAATGTCCCGCGGCAATGCAACATTGTTTTTCACTTGATCTCCAAAATGCCTGCCGAAATGATGGCTATAGTTAGTCACCTCGGCGGCATCTGACGTTTACGAATATTTAAACCGTATCTGGCGGAAAGGAATACTACATACATATATATTTTTGTCTCAGAAATCCCAGTAGTGCTATCCATAAATTAAGAGACATGGACTAAAAATGTATCTTTCAGTATAATGCAAAACTTATTGTCTGGACTTGGATAACAATAACCTATAAAGAATGTATAGTCTTACAATGTAAATAAATATACAGCGTAATGGGTGGGTAATTTTTAGTTTAATACACTACGACTTGAAAATTCAAAGACATTGGACAAATGTGTTTCCGTTTTAACAATAATGTTTAAATTTAAGTTAGCTTAAAGTGCGGAAAATGAAGAATGGAACACATTTTACCGAATAAATAATTGAATAATTTATAAAAAAATAACTGTATCATAGACTAACTTAACTCAATGGCGCAACAGCCCATGAGGGCCAAAGCATACTGTGCCACAGACAGACACACAGAATGACAGAATCACACTATTAAGATGCAAAGTAGAAAGCGATTTCCCTTGCAAATTTCTTTCTATGAATGGTGTTGGATTATTATTTTTGTTTGCTACTAATTATTCATTCATAAATCATTATCTAAGAAATTAGGTCATTTAAGGTAGGATTTTTTTAAAACCTACGACCTTAGGACTATAAATCCAACGCACTATCCATTACACTACAGGGACACAGCAAGTGATTATCCTTTTTGTTTTGTGTTAGACATTTTTATTTTTTACTATTTATTAATTAAATTGAATTAATGAATTTATATTTGAAAAACTGTATAAACATCAAGTGTCATCCACTACAAATTTTAAAAAAAATGTATTTGAACTTGAATGGAGGAATAAGAAGTATTTTATTAACGATTGGAAATTTGAATATGATATATATATGTATAGGGAGAGGGTGAACTAATAGTAGGAATTGAAAAATGTAGTGACTTCGGTCATGTTTTTTGACATTAATTAGAGACTGTATTAATAAAATTTCATTGTATAATACGTCATATTTTTTTTTTCTAATTCTCGATCCTTATTTTGTACTTAGGTTCTTTATGGAAAGTCGAGGATTTGCGTCCCCAACGTACTTCAGCGATCTCTATTCCATCGGAATTAGCGTCCTTAGTAAACATGACTTCCGGGATTAGCCAGTAATCTTTCCCTACTTTCGACCCCTCCTTTATGTCACTTAAAAGTTGTCCTTCTGCAATTTATTTCAGATCGCACATAATCCTTGTTTTGGGAGAATTGAAGCTTAATCCGTCTCTTAAGAACCGATCACAATTATTCGAAGATGCATTTTTATTCAGAAGTTCCTACCTATTTCCTAGACGTTTGTACATTCCTTTTTTCTCAGTTACTATTAATTCACTATCTCCCTATATATATATATATATACACGGAGTGTCCGAAAAAAATTGTACCTTTCTTAAAATGTCTCTCTAGTTTCCAGAGGTACTATGGGAATGTTTTTCATTATACCAGAAGTTAGGCAATTCATCATTTTTTTCTTGGTACCAAAGTTCTACCTTACAAAGATTCAATATGCACGCCCTTCGTGACTCGTTTCCATTTCCGTCCATACTTGCACCAACATGTCTCTTGTCTCGGCAGAAAAATAATGTACCCATTTTCCTTATTTTTATCTAGGTATCCAGTGTGTTGAGAATGGTGAAAATTGGCTTGAAAACTACTAGATACTCCAAGGAAAGATTGCTGGAATCTTTCAACTGTTTCCTACGAACGAGGTGCCCCGGTGCTTTTGCCTTTGTAAAGGCAAACTGTCTCCATTAGTTGAGTATGCCAACGTTTAATTGAGTTTTTGTCTGGTGGACCGAACCCAAATTGTGGTTGAAAGTTGCGTTGAACTATGATGACAAACATTGTTTTTTTGCGTACTATACAGCATAAAATGCCTTCTGTGGTTTGGTGGGTGCCATATTGACAATTTTGTACACACTGGAATAATGATATTTCAAAACTTGGAGTATCGAGTATAGCTTTCAGGATAACTTCACTACTCTCTACATACTGGATACATAGAAAAAGGGTACATTCTTTATCTGCCGTTACAAGAGACATGTTGGTGCGAGTATGGACGGAAATGGAGTATCGCCTAGATATCTGCCGTGTCACAAAGGGCGCCCATATTGAATCTTTGTAAGGTATATCTCAGGTAATACATTAAAGCCTTTTTGTACCAAACTTCTGGTATAATAAAACATTCCAATAGTACTTCAAAGAAACTACAGAAAAATATTAAAAAAAGTACAACCTTTTTCGGACACCCTGTATATATATATATATATAGTTCAAATTTTCAATCTTTGATGAAATTTTTCAAAACTCATTTTTTTTAAATTTGTAGTGGATAGCACTTGATGTTAATACATTTTTTTTTTCAAATGTTAATTCATTATAAAATAAAAAAAAATATATAAATATTAACAAATGAAAACAATAGTCCAACAGCATATACAGAAAGGAAAACATTTCGTTGTGTCCCTGTAATGCAATGAATAATGCATTGGACTTCTCATCCAAAGGTCGTGAGTTGGAATCCCACCAGGGATGGTCTCACTTCTGAGATTTCTTCTTTTTTACTGTGTACTATTTTATTAGAATAATTAAATTTAATAAATGAATAAATAGTAACAAAGAAAAATAATAGTCCAACACCCCATATAGAATGAATATGGAAAATTCCAAGGAAAATCGCTTTCTATTTTGTCACCTGATAGTGATTCTGTCATAGGTATATACAGTTTTATATTAATTGTAACTGTTTGATAAAAAAAAATAGATTTAGATTAAAAATTTTCTTTGCCGACCTAAGTAGGAACTGACTTTTTTTTACATTACTTGTTAACTAGATATTTCAGGATGTAATAAAATCAGTATGTAATGAAATCCGTGTTTGATGTAGAAATATAAAATATTCGTTAGTTTTTTTTTTTTTTTAAATATGTGAATGCTTTTTGAAAATTCATGTAAAATATTTATTGACTTCACACAAAAGTTTGATACAAATTAAAATATATTGTTTCGTTGATCATGGTTCATGGATTTTATGCAATCAGTCTCAAAAAGCAAAAATTTCTGAAGAATGATGAAATTTATTGTAGATAAACAATACGTTTAATACAGGGTATAGCAGAAAAATTCGCAAAATAAACCTAGAAGGTATTTACACCTTTTACAACGTTCAAACACGACTTTCAGTTTCTAAAAATACAAATACGTAGTGATAAAAATTCTATCGGAAGCAATTGCTTGATCGTAGTGAAAGTCTTCAACAACTGAAGCAATAATGTCTCAGTTTCAGGGAACGAATTCTATTAATTATCTGCACAGTTGCCTTCTAGCTATTTTTCCGAAATATACGTTAATGTCAGGATCATGATGTCTAAAGATTTATCCAGTATTTTCCAAAAGCATATCCATATGATAGCCAAAGTAGTCGGTAACGCGGCACCATGGTCGCCAAAAGTGATGTCAACTTGGTTGTATCGCCAATATTTCACCAAGTTTCGACTGAAACACGTTTATAATATAAGAGGCAATGTTTTTTGCAAATATTACAATTTTGTTATAAAATAAATACAACAGCAAGTATTATTAATGCATTAAACTTTCAGATACAAATTATTTACACTATTTAAAGCATTAATTTAACAACATATATTTTCCATCTGCCATTCTTGAACTCCTTTTGTTATATTGTATTTCTTTTGAAGTAATTTAAGATATTCCGCTATAAATATTCCCACACTATAAGAATTTTAAATATGTACGGAACGAACAATATGATTGAAATGATAAATCATAAATTTACATGATTTTTCCACGTAATACAAAAATATTTTAAATGCCTGACAGTTACAAAAAATTGATTTTTCATTTAAAATCTAAAATTTCAGCACCTAATAATTGCTGTTTCTCCTTTAAATGCACATTGGATTAATTTGCTAATTTTCCACACGAGTTTTTAAACGTAAAATTAAAATATCTTCCATTGTTAATATCAGCTTTAACAAATCCCTCCCCCCTTTTTTTAAAAAAAAAAAAAAGAAAGAAAGAAAAGTTTTATTTTTATATGCATAAAAATGGAGATCTGCGACAAAAAATCTAGTCAATCCCACAAATCAAAAATATAATTTAAACTTATACCTTTCTTACTTTTCGTTTGGATGCAGTAGCAAAATGATCATGTCTATAAGTCAGCAGATTATTAGTTTTTAAAAATGGGCAATAATGATGAATGTGTAAACATGTTCAATTACATTTAAAATTTCTAAGCTATAGAGTTAATAAAAGAATGATTTCAAGAGTTTGGACAATTAAACTATATTTTCGAAAAGTTCCGAATTAATAATGTTCATCAAAAAAAATGTTAAGGAAGTAGTTAAATAGTAATTAACATTAAACTTACACCATATTGTTCAGATCCATATATTTAAATTATTCCTAATACCTAACAAGAATATTTTAAAAAATGAATGTAATATTTAAAAAAAGAAACAAAAATGCACTTGCGTGCCTAAGCGTTCCTATTTAAAATATTTTGAAAATCCTTTCAATTAAGTTAACGTTATTAGTTTTCCATTAATATTAAATCTAGCTAACTATTATAGTGATAAAATTTAAACATTCAAAATTGTTATAATTATTCAGCAATCATTCTAATTATTTCATCAAAATCTTCTTTACTTAACTATTATCTATACCCTCATAAATAAAGTTTACAATTAGAATTATCATTCATTTATGGGAAAACAAGAACTATCTGGAAATAAAATCTCGTTTTTCTGAAGATTTGCTTATATGCTCTGAGTTAAGAATTTCATGAGTTAATTTTCAACTTATAGAGAGTCAAAATACAAATAACACTTATTAGCGCAGTAAAATATTTCTTTCTATAATTTTTTCAAAGAAAATATGGAAAAGAAATACAAGTTTCGAAAAATCAAAATGTCCTAGATTAACAAATATTTCAAGACTTTAAAATTAAATTATTCGAAATATAGAGCTAAAAGAGCCTCATCATTCTTTGAATAAAATTTCATGCGGTGTATAAAATAGATCTCTGCGACGTATAACATTTCATATCTTTTCAAGTAAAACCCAAATTTCTTTAAAAATACTACATAAACACTAAAGAGTATCCTGTCTAAAAATATTTATTGAAACAAAATCCTTCTAGTGTAGACTATGATAATGATAAGCCAATATCGAAGAAAATCAATACTAACTTCTAAATGATTTTCCTAAAATTCAGCATTTTATACATCGTAACCTTAGATTTTCGTTTGAATTTTTGATTAAATATGTGTAAAATAACTGTAACAGGTAAAGCAAAGTATATTAAGGAATAAGTTATGTATGTCTGGTGTGTTTCGCATCATAGAAACATCTCCTTAAAATATCAGTTACAAGTATTTTGATTCTAGTTTTCAATTTTTTTCTTATCAATTTGATAGTGTAAGTTTTGTAGCGGAATTCTATTATAATATAACTATCAACTTTAAAAAACGTCCATTCAATAGTAATTTTAAAAACTTAAATCGAATAAAATATTTAAAAAAAACCCTTAATGATGCAATTTTTTGCGAAATACTTTGGAATGTACAAAAATGTATCATAATATTTTATACTTTTTTACCCAAATTTTATTTAAGGGTACAATTGTATGAATTATATTTGAAACAATTATAAGAAACAAATTACCAAATCTGTCTCGGGCTTTGGCAAATTAACTTCCTACCCTTCGGGAGGGACACGGCAACAACAACGACACTTATTAACAATCCTACATTAATCATTTTTCAATGCCTAAAATTAGCTCACTATCTCTGTATATTTATTTATTTATTTATTCTTGGTGGAATTTTCAATCGTTAAAAAAATACATTTTAAAGCGCTCCATTGAGCTGAAATTTTATATACATGTTTATTTTGCATGACAATACCATAATATAATAATAATTAATAAAAATTAATTGATTAAAACTAATATTTTACAGAATTACAAATACAACCACGTTGGCATCATTTTTGGTAACCCTTTTGGTGACTTCTGTCAAAACTTAAAAAGGTTTTTTTCTCAGGTGCTAAAGTATTCAGTTGAACTGAAATTTATATTGGATGATGATAATACAATAATATAAAAATAAACAATAAAAATTTATTGATTAAAATTAGTTATTTAAATAATTACAAATACAACCCCGTTGGCATCATATTTGGCGACTTGTGTCAAATTTGAAAGGGTTTTTTTTTCTCACGTGTTAAAGTGTTCAGTTGAAATAACATTTATATACACGATTATTTTGGATAACAATACGATACTTTAATGATAATTAATAAAAATTAATGACCACTTAATATTGTGATTCGGTCCTATGTATATACATATTAATATTAATTGTAACTATTTAATAAAAAGTAGCTAAAATGAAAACTTTCTCTGTTGATCTAAGTAGGAATTGACTTAACCTTTATTTTTTTTTTTATATTACTTGTGCAATTCATACTATTAGCTCTCACACTCTCTATTTATATATCTTGGTGGAATTTTCAATCATTAATGAAATAAATTTTAATGCGCTCATTGAGCTGAAATTTTATATACATGTTTATTTTGGATGACAATACAATAATTTAATTGCAATTAATACAAATTAATTGAATAAAACTAATTATTTAAAGAATTACAAATACAGCCACACTGGCAATATTTTTGGCGACCCTTTTGGCGACTTGTATCAAAACTTGAAAAGGTTTTTTTCTCACGTATTAAAGCATTCAGTTGAACTGAAATTTTACATACACGATTGTTTTGGAATGTTGTGATTCTGTACTATGCATATACATATTTATATTAATTGTAACTGTTTAATAAAAAGTAGCTAAAATAAATTTTTTTTTTTTATTTAATTAGGAATTGACTTAAAATTATTTTTAAAAAATTTGTAAATATGTAAAAAGATAATAAATTTTGTAAAAAAAAAAAAAAAATTAAATCTGTTATCAGCCAATAATTGCGTTCAGCAATGCTCGAGTGGTCAAGGTCACGGACTCGTGGTCAGTGTATCATGAATTTATTGAAGACTCGTCATGAAGAGGAGCTGATTCACGGTAAATCTACCATGGCTCAAAGGTGTGTGGTGCCTAAGAGTAGGTTGTCAGTTCAGGTAACGTCTTCGTCACTTGGCAGAGGTTCAAAATTAGAAGGTCCGTCGTCAATAACTCTCATGACGTTCAGTAAAAAAATCAAATCAGCCAAAATCTTGGAAAATTGCAGGCGTAACCAACAGCTTATTTAGTCCGTGCATTGTAAACCATACTAAATAATAGCTATATTTCTTCTTAACCTTCCGAAGAAATACATTCAAGAACTAAAAGTTAACGAATTGAATAACTGCAATTACAATTTAGTGTAATAACAATAACTGTGTTTAGCAAGTTACCTCTGGCACACCCACTTGAGGTGCGCTAATATGTGTGTCACGGATATTGAGCGATGTCGAGTATACTCGTCATTCACAGAGTAAATGTAGATGTTAAAAATATTTAACAAGGTTTAATTAGGCCGTGAGTAGCCTGGTGGTTAGAGCATCGAATCCAGACCGGAAGTCATGGGTTCGATGCCAGATGCCACCAAATACCCTTCGATTACACACGGAGAATGCACTCGTTAAATCAGTGAGTCCGAAAGTCTTGTGGGCGGTCATAGCTGAAACCACGAATGCAGGTGACTGGTGAATATTTCCCTCACCTCCAGTTCCATGCCTAAATTATGAAGGTGTTGTCGCCATCTATCGTATTGTTCTATCGTAACTTTGGAAACTTCACCGAGCTAATTCGTTTAATCTTTCAAAATATGGATTCGAAATTCACACAAGGAAGTTCAAAATGTCTTATAATAACAAATATGTTTAATATATAATTGCTTCAAAACGATCTAACTTTCGTATTATCCCCTCTTTTTATGCTATACTTAACAATACCATCAAATCCAATTACAGAACGAAATATTAACTGAACTTTAATCTTCCATTTCTAATTTACTGCAGAGAATAAATTCTGGAATAAAATTGAACTGTCAGGTACATTGTTCCAAAACGTCGTACCAAATATGTAAAAATACGTTTTCTAATCTGCCGACAATATTTTTACAGAGAGATCTGAGTTTCAGGAATGGCAAAGAATTTTTACCAAATATCTTAAACGGAAATACTTCTATAAAGATCGAATAACAAAGATAAATAATGTAAAATAGTTATAAAAATAAGGATACGACTTTATTTCGTGATATGGAACATGTTATAGTGTAATAAATAATAGTGTAACATAAAGAAAACTTTAATTTATTTAATATACATTTCTTATTAAAACGAATATGTATTAGAAATATGACCGGTATTTAAATAAAATATATTTAACATAACTTTAAATAAACGGAATAAATTAATAAATGAGCTTTTTTAGTTTTCATAATTTCCTTCATTTTTCCTTCCTTCATTGCATATTTTACTTATCTTAATAATTTTATCCGTTTTAAATTAAGCGAGTAAATTAAATAATTATATTTATGATAGTTTTACTTATTAGTTTGTTCATTTAATGAAATTAAACAACTATGCCACCTAAGGGTATCGAAGAAATGATGAACTTGACTAAAATTATTAATACTTGTTATTAGATTCTTTATTCAACTAAATAATTTTAAATTCGTAACACAAATGAATTTATTCTACTTAAACATAATTTGTTTTACATTTTATTGGCCTTGTGAAATTTTAAAATGATTAGTGTCTAGGATTTACGTAGGTTTCAATTGCAAATATATAAAATTAATCGGTACTCATTAGTTTTAATATCGTTAGGTCAGTTTTTCTCAAACTGTGGGGCGCATCCCCCTTGAGGGGCGTGACAACTCTACAAAGGGGCGCGAGTATATTGAAAATTTAAAAAAAAAGATTATTAAAAAAATATTAATTTACTGAAAGTAAATAAACAAAATACATTCTGACATAATAAAAAATAAAATACGAATTTACACTGATATACACTCAGGAACATTAAAAATAGCGACCCAAGAAGGAAGCTAAGTACAATCACGAAACTTTGCAAATAAGTACAGCGTAATGTGATATGCAAATGATCCAAGTTTTTCCAATACGCATGCTCATACATGCCGAGGTGGCGCTACAATCAGGAAGAGGGTGCTATATAAGCTAACGCAAATTCGAAGATTCATAAACATGACGATTACCCGCCAATTGTAGGAAGACTTTGGTAAGCGAAACATGCCAGGTAAACGTGCTAGAAGACATTTCTCACAGGTAAGCGAGTTTGAGAGAGGCCTGATCATCGGAATGAAAACTGCAGGCTGGTCGACGTGCCGTGTTGCTGGCCAGGTGGATCGTT
>BMAV01020290.1:100364-111707 GCA_019973955.1 Trichonephila inaurata madagascariensis
CAACAGTACTTGACATTTTTGAATCATTTTGAAGTTTTGTTTCACTTGCAGTAGGTGCAGATTTGATATTTTTAACGATCTCATTTGTGTTGTTCTTAACTTAAGACCCATAACTTGTGTACCCATAACTTAAGAGAATACAAAATTTAAATAATAAAATTAAAATTTCGCAAAAAAGAATGCCAACGTTAGCAAAATAAATCAAAACACTCGAGCTAAAAGCTAGTGAAAAGCGATTGAAAATTTTGTAAACACAATCTCTTATTGCCAAACCATTGAAAGAAATGTAGTTTGCCACTAAATTTTAAGACAAGAAATTATTTCTTTAAAAGAATTTTAAAACTGTATTTCCAAAAAACTGCTCATAAAACTAATTTGGTAGTTCCGGTAGATGACAGGCTCACTTCCGGTTTTTTTAATTTTATAAAATTGATTATAACTGACCTCTATGTAACGTAGAAACAAAACAAAGGATGTTTTGGAAAGCCAAAAGATAACACTATTCAATAAAACAAAAAACAAAAAAATATGTTTTTTGACAGAATTTGGCCATTTCAACGTGTTTGGATACCTTAAATAAACTGTATTTCGATCTATATAGAAGTCTAATTTTTTTTCTATGCCCCTCTTTTTCTTATTTTTAAAGTTCTCATTTTTATACTCGGCATATAACGCGCACCCGTAAATCTCGCTCTTATTTTTTGTGTTAAAAGGGCGCTTTATTCACCGGATTTTACGGCAAGTCTTTTTTCTGTTTATATGAAGTTGTCAAATAGTTAATTGCTTAAGGTATCCGACTACGTTCGGAACCGTGATTTTTAAAAAGCGCATAAATGGGTAATTGTCATGATATTTAGTCTCACTTAGATTAGAATACATGTATAAAATTGTTTTAAGTACATTTTGACAAAAAAAATTATTTAAATACAATATTTTGGCAAAAAATTAATTTAGAATAAAGTTTTTTTCAAAACATTCTCTTTTTATAAAAATGCTTCTATTATAATAACATTTTGCATAGATAAAGTAAAACCTTCTCCATGGAGTCTGAACTAGGACTTTTGAAATATTCACATTATTTTCAGAGTTACCACTAATTTAAGTAATTATTGGCGTTTTTTTCTTAAAATTGCTCCTCTCTGTTGTCGTAAAATATGGATAAACCCACTTTTAAGTTATATATTTCAAAAATTCTAGTTGAGCCTCTGTACAGAGGTATAAGCTATATATAGGCAAAATATTATTATAATAGAAGTATTTTTCACAAAAGGAGAACATTTTGAAAAAAGTTTATTCCAAGTCCATTTTTTGCCAAAATATTGTATTTAAATAATTTTTTTTTGTCAAAATGTCATTAAAACAATTTTATACATGTATTCTAATTTAAATGACACTAAATATCATAAAAATTGTTCATTTATGCGCTTTTTTAAAATCACGTTTCTGAACGTAGTCGGATACCTGAAACGTTTTTTATTACGTTTTGATAATAGTGTAAATACCTTTATTTGAAAATTTTGTGGCATTATTTTAAAGTATATTCTGATTCCTCGTTTAGAAATTAATTTATTTAGTTCCATTATATTATTACTGAGCGAAATTTTTATATCAGAAATTATTAAAAAGCATACTTCTACAAATTGCTTTTACTTGTCAGATGTAAATTTGTATTTAAATTTCAGATATCATATTAGAGGGTAAATTCTGGTCGTATAATTAATTGTCTTTATACTAAGTATATATATAAGACTGTGTATTTTATGATCAATATATCTTTATACACCTTGATTTCTAAAACATATTTTTATTCTTTTTTCTTTGTTTTGCAGTAAAGAATTTTATTTCTGTATTATTTTTTATGCCTACTTTTTTTCTTTTGAAAAATTTCACTATTAACTGTTTTCAGTACATGTTATATCGTTTCTGGTAACCTTTTTATCGGATTTTTTAAATCTAGAATGGACACAAATAACACATACTTGATACAATACAAACTAGGCAGTTATTTTAATTAAATTTCATTTGATGAACTTAGCAGCAAACCGGGAATAAATTTCAGATGCTTATTTCTAAAACATAATTTAACTCATTTATCAATAAAAAACCTATATACGCAACATAAGATTTAATAAGTACTTTTCAAAATAAAAATTATGGTAGATCTGGAGTCGCAGAAAAAACAATGCCATTATATATGCATTTGTGTGTGTCATTATATATATATGCCTGTTTTCACCAATAATTAACTTGGTTTTCAAAATGTATTATAAAAGTTGTATCTGGCAACATTCTTTTATCAATGACTGATACCTGGATTTCACTCAAGCGTATGGAGCAGCTCCTTTTTTGATTTATATGTAATTTGGCTTATAATCAATGGCGCACACAAGGGGGGTGTCCTAGGGGTCCGGAGACCCTCCATAGCCCTTGATTTTCTTTTTCGATTGGTTATAATCTTATGTATATATTACGTAAAATTTAATTATGTATTTGTTATTAACAATTTATTTTATTAATTAATGCTAGTTATTTATTCAATAATTAATTTTGTATTGTTTTTGTTCCCGAAAATCGACAAAATAAAAAGAATATGTTGGGCGTCGTATTGGAACATGATACCAAAATGGTGGACTTTCGACCCTGGCCCCCCCTCCCCGTAGAAAATTTTTTGTGTGCGCTACTGCTTATAATCAAAAGAGAAAAAAAAGTTCTATCTGATTATACCATATGTTAAACGTTTTGCTAAATGTAATTACAGTTAATTCTTTTATCTGTCTATATTAGCTGTGCGGTGTGTAATTAAAATACGACAGTAGAAAAATAAGCCCTCCAATATTTATTGTAAAACTTTTCCCTGACCGACGAAGTTTACAAAACCACTCGAACTTAGTGATAGGACTTCTATGGAATACTCGAGAAGATATTTTACCACTGAAGTCTATTAAAAAAGAGGAGATAATTATCTAAAGAATTGTTTCATCTTTGACCCATAAGCTATTTTATGCTGTTGGTTTCACATATTCCGTTACTCTTATTCCAAATTGCTTCTGCGGGAATGGTGATCATGATATTACAAAAAAATTCAACAAATAGAAGAATCATATTTGACTTAGAATAAAAATGGTAAGATCCTATTTTGGCCACACCTTGGCAACGATTCTTTTCAAACAGCATCAAAATGGCACCAAGGCGCCTTTTTCAAAGCTGAGACAGGAGAAAGGGGAAAAACACGGCCACATGAGAAAACTCCTAAAACTTTTAAAGACACGTTATAATAAAAGGATATATAAATAACACTGCATCACAAATTTCCATGAAAATTAGAACATTTCGCTCCAAGTTCGTTTTACATCTTAATTTAACTTTAAAACAATGACACGATTAATTTCAAAATACATTATCTTAACTGTCTGATAATTAAAGAGTTTCTAAAATAGAAACTTCTGTAGTTTCATACAATAAACATTCAATTTGTATACTTAAATTTACTTTCAGTGCCTGAAACACAAAGGGGGCATTTATTTAATCATTGATTTTTGGTCCCATCCTGAGGGACTTTTTCTCTAAAGATAAAGACATGGAAAATATAACCATTACATAAACATATTATTTTGAAAATAATTACATTTTAAAGGGAAAATTAAAACATTTTCTGAAATAATTTTTTTGTTTTTGAAATACTTGTTTGCGTGTGTAACACTATTGTTGTTGTATTGGTATTAATTAACATTATGCGTGTGTTTTTGATTATATATGTATACTGAATTTTTAAAAATTCTTCTTTTATTGCAATTTATTTTTAGATTTGAAAAGGTTTTTACTGTTCACCCTGCTGTTTATGGTGGATATCAGTTTGAGTGTAGATGAGAATTCTTACAGAGCAGCTGTTTTTGAAATTGTTCAGTTTCAGATAGAAGACTCGTCCTATTCTGGAGAAGATGTTATCAATAAAAATTTGGAAAAGTACGACAAAGCTGCAAAAGTAGCAGCAGAGAACGTAAGATTTTTGAAATTCTTTAAGAAAATTGTGTACTTAAATAAACAAAAAAAGATGCTGAATATTAATTCAAGAATTTTATAAATTAAAAATTGAAGATACAAACGCAAAAAGATTTGATAATAATAATAATGAACCAATTTGAAGACTTTTTCAAAATAAATAAATAAATGTTTACTTTTTGAAAGGGTGCTTTTTGGTTTTAAACAAATCAATCTGTTTCTTTTGGATTGCAAATTTTTAGAACATTTTGAACTTCGTACATTTGTATGCAGATTAAGCACAAATAAAAGAATAAATTTTTGTATGGTATTTTAAACTTTTGTAAAAAAATTACTTTTTTGAATTTTTAGTACTTATCTAAACAATGTAAAATTCACAGGATGTATACACCACATTTGGAAACGTGCAGTTTTATTTTTTTTAAGTTCTAAGTAACATGAATATCATGTGTGAACTAGTTTTCCTACAGTAAACTTTATGTAATGTAAGAATTGGAGAAAATTTTTTAAAATTGTAGCATATTTGAAATACTTTAAATCATACGCATAATTAAAAGTTAGGAAATTAATTGATGTAAAATATTTGTATAATAGAAAAGTATATCTTGGCTATATTAATTTCTCCTTTTAATACTAGCCATTGCAAGAATATAAATGAAGTGTTTAGCTTCGAGCGTTTTTAGACAGCATTAAAATTGTATTAGTTTTACGTTAAAATAAGTCCATATGCAACTCAAAATTATTTCAAAATTGAGAAATTTCCGTTCATTAATATCGCATGTAATTTTTTTAAAATTCTATACAAAATAGCATATAATTAATTTTTTGCGCATATATAATACGTTTCATAATTTTGTTTCTTATACTTTTTTCCCAAATGGTGGGTTTTTAATTTTTTTGCTGTTAAAATAAAAAAAAAAGTCATGTAATAAATGAATTTTTCTAATTTTGTCATAAAAAATAAATGTCCTACACTAACTTTTATTCCTATTGGAATGTTTTTTGATTTGGAAATGAGATTATACCCGATTTTTTTTATATTAAGTGAAAATTTTTGTCTTTAGATTTAATCAATTCCTATGCCTTTCAAAAATACTTTTTTTTTAATTTGAAGGAAAAAACTGGATGGATTTCTTTTTAACTACTGGGTAGTATTCTAAAGGAATACTCAATGATACCGCCCCCCTTTGGTGACCGTATCTTTGATTGTCAGAGTGAGCTAGAGGTGTAGGGTTGGTAAAAGGAATAGACATTTTAAATTCTTAATATGACTTTATTAAGAATAGAACTTATATGTCTAACAATTTAGATAAATTTTAATTAGTGAGAATCTAAAATGAACAACACATAATTATAGTTAAACCGAATCGCGTAACTTAGACCACTTTCTCTAAATAATTATATTATCCGCCTACTCTCACTTCTAATAATATTACAAGTCCTAATATCAAATAATCAGTCCTACCTTAATCCAAACTTAACTTCAATCTTTATATGGAAACGTCTGGGCGCGCGTGCAATGGCTGGGTTTCCAGGTAACTTTACGATAAGCTGTCAATTCACGCTTGTATCTCTTCCAGACATAATATTCCCCAAATTGCCATCTCGCTTACTGAACTTCTGTTCTTTTAAAAGCTATCTTATTTGCATTTCTTGTTCACATTTCGCTTCTTGGGTTTTGGTTGGAAAAGAATTGCCATTAATCTTGGCCACCAAAGGACCCAGAGGTTATGTTAAATAAAAGACGCGTGAGCCCGTCTCAACTGTTAGAATAATATGACTTCTTTTGTGTCAGAGTAAATTATTGATTTAATCAAAATGGTTTTAGCATACAGATACATACCTATATTTACTTAGCCTTTCAATACTAGTGACGAGCAGATAATTTTCTTTAGGGACGTTCTGAAATTTAATCATTTAATACTAGTAAACATTGCTAATAATAAACAAGTAACATTTAATAGTAAGGAATCCAGATTCAATGGACACATTTCTCTCGCTAAAGCTCATACTGTATATCTATCTATATTTTATATCATGAAAATTGCAAAAGCATTTAATGAGCTTTTAAAATTTATAAGTCCTCGTTTTTAGACTAAAATTATTTTTAGGGAGGTAAAATTACAGTACTAAATATAAGAAAGTCAACACTTTTATTAAGCTACATATTTAAGGATTTTATTTGAAGGAAAAATATGCTTAGAAAACATTTTATTGTAGTCATATTTAATGAGCGAGTAAGAAATAACCCGTGAAAAATTTTACAAGCTAATGGACTACAGTTAGAAAAAGAATCCCTATTTTGCAAAAATCAACTACTGTTTCACTAAAACCGAATATTTTTACTATGAACATTGCCTCAAAGAAATACCGAGCTTTATTAAAGTCATTGATTGATATATGAAGCCCAGCGGCAGAGGGGTAGTGTATCGCGCTTCCATGCCACAGGTTCGGAATTCAAATACCCGGGATGTGCAAGGTCGACTCAGCCTTTCATTTCTTTAGTGGATCGACAAATGAGTATCAAGCTTGCTTGGGAACTGAACACTGGGGGTTTCGAGTCAGACTGACCACTTGACCGGAACATCTCTACATGCGCCACACCGCCTAAGCTCACGTAAATTAAGATAGACACAATAGGTCTTGGCCCTCATGGGCTGTTGAGCCACTGAGTTCAGTTCAGATTGATATGCAGGAGGAATACAAATGATGGACCCGATTTTAAAAAAGTAATATTATCGAAACTACTGCATATATTACAGCACGTGATACGTGAAAGTAAAGAGAAATACTCCAAGTTTTTTTCCCATTAATGATCAACAGCACATTCAAGATCGCTGTGATTGAAATCCAAACATGGTGACAATGACATAGAAGAGTTTTTGTGTATTGGACTAGGTACGGGTTTTTTTCAGTTTATGCATTTGGAAATCGCTACGGAAAAGAAGCCCCACCCAACAAAGTGCGATGGTATCATCAATTTAATGAAATAGGTTGTTTGTGTAAAAGTAGTGGCAGGCCAAGCGTCTCGAAAGAAGCAGTGGAGAGGGTAAGGCAGAGGTTAGTTCGAAGTGCACGGAAATCTACGAGAGTTGCTGCCTGTGAACTTGGAATGTTTTAAGAAACGGTATGGGATTTTTTTTTTTTTTTAAATTAAATTTCAAGTCGTATTATTTGCAGTTGACACAACAAATAACAAAGGACGAGTAGTAAGTATTTGTGCAGTATGAAAACCCATTGATTGAGTGATGTTACAAAATATATGGAATGAACTGGATCACAGATTGGACATATGCCGTGTAACAAGAGGATCACACACCGAACATTTGTAGTAGAAAAAAAACTTGGTATGTTTCTCCTTACATGAGTAGCGGTGGTATCTGTATAAACCGGTAACAGCCTCCGGACTGAAGTGATCATTTTGGTCCAGCGATAAGTTATGTGCTTACGGAGCATTCGGTGCTGCGTTCTGGTGAGCCTGGCTGAACTTTGAAAAAATACAACCTTAACGCAGCTGTTGTGGCGCCATCTATCCGCCACAAGGCAACCCAAAACCGTCAGACACACATGACGCAGCAAAGCAAGCCGTCAGACCTACATGACGCAGCAAAACAAGCCGTCAGACCCACATGATGCAGCAAAAACAAACAGTCAAACCCGCATGACACAGCGATCGAAGCCGTCAGGTCTAAATGACACAACAACAACAACTCACTCGCTCGCCATAACAACTGTATCATTCGTTCGCCTACCCACCGACTCACTAGTAAGGGAGGGTGTGACTGTGGTATCTGTATACCGGATGGTTCTAATTAAAGTTACACTATTCAGTGGCCTGTAGAACCTGATACGCTCATCAGACTTTGATGAAACTTGCAATATATGCTATATGGGCCATGGGAAAAAGATTTCTGCAACAACAAAAAAAAAATTAGTACAAAGTTTGATCACCAGGTGGCTTTTATCAAATATTCCTTATGCCAATCCGTAAAACCTCTATATAAACTTGTAATCATAGCCAGATAATCATTAAGCGCACGTTTGTCATCATTAATCATTCTTGCTTTACAAGAACGACATTGTTTGCAAACCTATATCTCTATGCGATATGGAGCCACTCTTCACATTAGGCGCCAAGTAAAAGCACTGCTTAGTTCTAACTTTGGCGATAATCGTGACTACCCAAATATTTTCCGAATGCACGGCCTTCTCGCTCACTCGACTTAAATCTCGATGATTTCTAGTTATGGGGATTTCTTAAAGACCGTGTTCGTAGAGTTAGAGAACATTCTTGAAACTGTAACAATACAGTTTATGGAATGGCCAGTGCGCTTTTCTAATCTTAACCCAATCGAGCATGTTTGGGGCACACTCACATGACGAGTTTCTGCAAAGACCAAGGTCTCTTTCTATTGCCAAGACTTATAAATCGTCCTTCATTAAGAGTGGAAAAGTATTCCCAAAAGATTCATCGATAACCTCATTGCATCCATGTTAAATAGTCTTAGCAGTTCGTGGAGGGGGGAGGGACTACACCACACCATACACACTTTGATGCAGAAAATTATGTATTATTATAAGTATAACAGTGAATAAAAGGGAAAAGGTTATGATAAGTTTTATAATAAGTGTTCAAAGTGTTATAGGTCATTGTGTTACAGACATTGTTGGTAACATCTTTCAGAGTAGCTTCAAAAATTGCCTGACTTGCTGTTTCAATTTCACAGCGCAGTTACTCTAGTGTGCAGGGTTTCTTGTACACCACGTTCTTGAGGTAACCCCGTAAGTAAAACATAACTGGGATTAAGAGATCCGACTACGTTCGGAACCGTGATTTTTCAAAAGCGTATAGATGGATAATATTTATGATATTTAGTGTCACTTAGATTAGAAAATGTATATAAAATTGTTTTAAGAATAGTATTACAATAAAAAATTATTTAAGTACAATATTTTGACAAAAAATGTACATAGAATGATCCATTTTCAAAATATTCTCCTTTTGTGAAAAATGCTTCTATTATAATAATATTTTGCCTGTATATAGCTCAGACCTCTGTACAGAGGCTCAACTAGAATTTTTTTAAATATATAACTTAGAAGTGGGTTTATCCCTGTATTACGACAACAGAAGGGATAAACTTTAAGAAAAAAAACGCCGATAATTATTTCAATGGGTTGTAACTCTGAAAAGAATGTGAATTTTTCAAAAATCGTAGTTGAGCCTCTGTACAGAGGTCTGAGCTATATACAGGCAAAATATTATTATAATAGAAGCATTTTTCACAAAAGGCGAGCATTTTAAAAAAAAAGGTTATTCTAAGTTAATTTTATGCCGAAATATTGTATTTAAATAATTTTTTTTGTCAAAATGTGTGTGTGTGTGTCTTTATAACAATTTTATACATACATTCTAATCTAAGTGATTATCTAATTAATCTAATTATCTAATATCATTCTAATCTAAGTGACAGTGTTATCCATTTATGCGCTTTTTTAAAATCATGGTTCCGAACGGAGTCGGATACCTTGAATCAGGAAAACGTGCAGGAACCCCTTAGGACCCCTTCGTCCAATCCAACTACCCGGTGCAACATTATCCAGATAGGCACGTGCATCTCTATGGTAGTAGGGTGGAGCATCATCTTGCTCTGTGTAAAATACAGCCTATGTTCACCCTACTCCGCCTATTTGACGTGCACGTTATGATGTCGCTTTTTTGGTGACTGTATGAAGGAATTTTACACTGCAACAGAAGACGCTTCGCTTGTTGACGTGCGTGGTCAGCCTGATCGTCCCTTATGCACATCCATTATTGTTCTATCAGTTTCAAACTTATCGTGCAGAAGAGCAATTCTTTAGAATGTTGGAGGGGTTCTGTTCCATATTATTGCTTCTAATGTCGTTGCATTTCACTGATATTCTAGAACTTTAAATACCATTTCAAAATGCTTTTTCGCTGCTCGAAAATCAGAAGTACTTGCTCCAGGGTCTCGCTTTCCCAACTGAAACACTAACGCCATTCTGTTGCAGAACTATCGATGAACATGTCAAAAAACTAATGCCAACTGTTAGTACCATCTCTTACAACTTAAGAGGACCTGGCACATAATTTTTTGAAAAATTATCGATTTTCATTTTTTTTTTTTAATATTTTCTATAAGTTCAAGTATTTTTGTTTAAAATGATATATGATATGAGAAAATACGGTAATTAGTTGTGTTTTTATTTATTTTTTAAATGAAGCTTCAAATCAAACGAGCTCTGCTAAGTGCATCAGTTCTTGATGAGCACGAATCCATATGATTTTGAAGTGGAAAAATTAGAGTATATTGGGCTTATCCCCCCCCCCCAAAAGAGTGTATGAGTGCACGGTATGGAGTTAATAACAACATATTGTCAGTGATTCCAAGATCAACATTTGTGGAATTAGAAACTCTAAAATTAGTCATAAATATGGCTATTGGACAGTTCAGTGTTAGTCATGTAGCAAAATTAATGATCTTAAAACCGTTGTGATATTGATCCAAGTTATAATAGTGAGTCATGCTTCAAAAAAATTAGATGCACGTAGGATTCGTTTAGCCCAACGAAAGCATCTTGTCTTTTATCTCAAAATTGTTAAAAATAATGAAAATAAATAAACGAATATAAAAATAGAAGAGTCTTTAATAGACGCAGAGGGTAAAGAAAAGGCTTCATTTGCTTCTGGAAAGTACCAAAAAAAATAATGCTCAACAAATTACAAATTTTTACTTTAAGGCCTGTTTTCTCAAAATGTAATATTTTCCACTTTATGTACCTTTTTCTCAAAAACTACTTATTACATAATTCTCAAATTTTCAGTGAGCATATTTTTAACATGTTTACACATTGTAATAGAATAATTAGATACATCTATCAAACATTTTTAAATAAAGCTTTTTAAACTAAATTTTAGAGAAAAAAAATTGGACATTTTTTTTAAAAAAATTCATAATTACTTTAATTTTTAACAAAAATTAAATAAAAATTAAATTAAGTTTAAATTTAAACTTAACTTCGTTAAAGCTTTGTTCATATTACACATAACCTACTGTAAACATTTTATCCATAAGAAGTTCACAGTTTCTGAGAAAAAGGTACGTAAACTTACGCAATTTAACATGGCCTCCTATGGATGTGCCGGACCCCCTTAACCCTATAGCCAATGCGTTCTCAAACTCTTATGACTTTAACACATTATCCAGCCTTAAAGTGTGGATACATTTTTTTATCACCCCTGTATATGGATGAGAATTTGAATGACAGCAGAATGTGAATTAAATCACTAAAAAAACAAACACATTTATTGAAATGATAACG
>BMAV01020291.1:0-22159 GCA_019973955.1 Trichonephila inaurata madagascariensis
ACGAATATGTATGGCGCCTGTCGAAATTCCAAATAGTTCAAAAGTTATGCCCAACTGTTTCTTTGAAATTCGTTTCCTCATTCAATTGTCTGTTTCAGTGACATGCTAACCAGTATTTTTTACCCTAGAAATTTACCAAAGTGACCCATTTCACTCAAATTTTGACCAGGAATCTAAATCTGGACTCAATTTCACGAAATTCTTGTAACCTTTTCTTAAAAATGAAACAACTTCTTGAAAAAACTGACCTATTTGGCTGGAAAGCCAACTTACCGACCGATTTTAAGAAACCGGCCAATTCTCACCAAACTTAATTTTCTTGCGAAAATTCAACGCGATCACGAATAGTATTTCGGGTTGTCGAAATGCATTAGTTCAAAAGTTATGGCCCCAAATGTTTTTTTTAAATTCGTCCCCTCTTTCAATAGTCTGTTTCAGTGACATGCTAACCACTATTTTTTTTTACCTAGAAATTTACCAAAGTGACCCATTTTTTCTCGGTTTTACCGGGAATCTAAATCTGGTCTCCGTTTCACGAAATCCCTGTATCTTTTTTTTTTAAAAATGAAACAACTTCTTCAAAAAACCGACCTATTTGACTGGAAAGCCAACTTACCGACCGATTTTAAGAACCCGGCAAATTCTCACCAAACTTAGTTTTTCTTGCAGAAAATTCAACGCTGATCACGAATATGTATTTCGCTTGTCGAAAATGCATATAGTTCAAAAGTTATGGCCAACTGCTTCTTTTAAATTCGTCCCCTCTTTCAATAGTCTGTTTCAGTGACATGCTAACCACTATTTTTTTTTTACCCTAGAAATTTACCAAAGTGACCCATTTTACTGGAAATTTGACCGGGAATCTAAATCTTTTTACTCCATTTCACGAAATTCTTGTAACCATTTCTTAAAAATGAAGCACATTCTTGAAAAAACTTACCTATTTGGATTGAAAGCCAACTTACCGATCGATTTTAAGAAACCGGCCAATTATCTCCAAACTTAATTTTTCTTGAACACAATTCAACGCTGATCACGAATATGTACGACGCTTGTCGAAATTCCAATTAGTTCAAAAGTTATGCCCAACTGTTTCTTTGAAATTCGTCCCCCCTTTCAATAGTGTGTTTTAGTGACATCCCCACCACTTCTTTTCTTTACCCTAGAAACTTTCCAAACTGACCCATTTCACTCGAAATTTGAACAGGAATCTAAATCTGGACTCCATTTCACGAACTTCTTCTAACCTTTTCTTAAAAACGAAACACCTTCTTGAAAAAACTGACCTATTTGGATTGAAAGAAAACTTACCGACCGATTTTAAGAAACCTGCCAATTCTGCACACACTTAATTTTTTCTTGCACAAAACTCAACGCTGATCCTGATATGTATGGCGCTTGTGGTAAAATTCAATCAGTTTAAAGTTATGCCCAATTGTTTCTTTGAAATTCGTCCCTTCTTTCAATAGTCTGTTCATTGACATCCCCACCGCACTTTTTTTTACCCTAGAAATTTACCAAAAGTGACCCATTTCCTCGAAATTTGGCCAGGAATCTAAATCTGGTCTCCCGTTTCACAATCCCTGTATCTGTTTTAAAAATGAAACAACTTCATGAAACCGACCTATTTGGCTAAGAAGAAACCAACTTACCATTTCGATTTGATTTTAAGAAACTGGCCAATTCTCCCGCAAACTTACTTTTCTTGCACAAAGTTCAACGCTGATCCACGAATATGTACGACGCTTGTCGGGAATTCAATTAGTTCAAAAGTAATGCCCAATTGTTTCTTTGAAATTCCGCCCCTCTTTCAATAGTCACAAGTGACATCCCCACCACTTTTTTTACCCTAGAAATTTACCAAAGTGACCCATTTCACTCGAAATTTGACCAGGAATCTAAATCTGGTCTCCGTTTTACGAAATTCCTGTATCTTTTTTTTAAAAAATGAAACACCTTCTTGAAAAAACCGACCTATTTTTCTGGAAAGCCAACTTACCGACCGATTTTAAGAAACCGGCCAATTCTCACCACACTTAATTTTTCTTGCACAAAATTCAACGCTGATCACGAATATGTACGACGTTTGTCGAAATTCCAAATAGTTCAAAAGTTATGCCCAACCGTTTCTTTGAAATTCGTCCCCTTTTTTAATAGTCTGTTTAATTGATCTCCCTTTTTTTCCCTAGAAACTTACCAAATGACCCATTTCACCCGAATTTTGTTCAGGAATCTAAATCTGGTTCCGTTTACGAAATTCCCGTATCTTTTTAAAATGAAACACCTACTTGAAAACCGACCGATTTGGCTGGAAAGCCAACTTACCGACCGATTTTATAAAAACCGGCCAATTCTCACCAAACTTACTTTTCTTGCACAAAGTTCAACGCTGATCACGAATATGTACGACCCTTGTCGAAATTCCAATTAGTTCAAAAGTTATGCCCAATTGTTTCTTTGAAATTCGTCCCCTTTTTCAATAGTCTGTTTAATTGATACGCCCACCACTTTTCTTTTCTTACTTTAGAAACTTACCAAAGGGAATCCTTTCACTCGAATTTTGACCAGGGAAACTAAATCTGGACAGCAGTTAACGAAATTCTTGTAACCTTTTCTTAAAAACGAAACACCTTCTTGTAAAAACTGACCTATTTGGATTGAAAGCCAACTTACCGACCGATTTTAAGAAACCGGCCAATTCTCACCAAATTTAATTTTTCTTGAACACAATTTAACGCTGATAACGAATATGTACGACGCTTGTCGAAATTCCAAATAGTTCAAAAGTTATGCCCAACTGTTTCTTTGAAATTCGTCCCCCTTTCAATAGTGTGTTTCAGTGACATCCCCACCACTTTTTTTTTTCCCTAGAAACTTTCCAAACTGACCCATTTCACTCGAAATTTGACCAGGAATCTAAATCTGATCTCTGTTTAACGAAATTCCTGTATGTTTTTTTTAAAAAATGAAACACCTTCTTGAAAAACCGACTTATTTGGCTTGAAGCCAACTACCGACGATTTTTTAAAAAACCTGCCAATTCTCACCAAAACTTAATTTTTCTTGCACAAAATTCAACGCTGATCACGAATACGTATGGCGCTTGTGTCAAATTCAATCAGTTCAAAAATTATACCCAAATGTTTCTTTTTAAATTCGTCCCTCTTTCTACAGTCTGTTTCATAGACATCCCCACCACTTATTTTTTTTTCCCTAGAAATTTACCAAAGTGACCCATTTCACTCGAAATTTGAACAGGAATCTAAATCTGGTCTCCGTTTCACGAAATTCCGGTATCTTTTTTTTAAAAATGAAACACCTTCTTGAAAAAACCGACCCATTTGGCTTTAAAACCAACTTAGCGACCGATTTTAAGAAACCGGCCAATTCTCACCAAACTAGTTTTTCTTGCAGAAAATTTGACGCTGATCAAGAATATGTATTGCGCTTGTCGAAATTGCGTATAGTTCAAAAGTTATGCTCAACTGCTTCTTTGAAATTCGTCCCCTTTTTCAATAGTCTGCTTAATTGACATACCCAGTCCTTTTTATTTTTACCCTAGAAACTTTCCAACCGACCCAATTCACTTGAAATTCTGGACCAGGAATCTAAATCTGGTCTCCGTTTAAAGATATTTTGTTTTAAAATGAAAAGCTTAAAAACCGACCTATTTGGTTTGAAAGCCAACTTCTACCGATCGATTTTAAGAAATCGGCCAATTCTCACCGAACTTACTTTTTCTTTGCAGACAAAAACTCAACGCTGATCACGAATATGTATGGCGCTTTGCGTCAAAATTCCAATCAGTTCAAAAAGTTATGCCAAACTGTGCTTCTTGAAATTCATCCTCATTTCAATAGTGCTCAGTGACATCCCCACCACTCCTTACTCCTAGAAACTTTCCAAACTGACCCATTTCTCACTTGAAATTTGACCAGGAATTCCAAATTGGCCCTTCCGTTTAACGATAATTTTGTATTTTAAAAATAAACAGCTTCCTGAAAAAACCGACCTGCCGGCTTTGAAAGCCAACTTACCGGATCATCTAAAGGTCCCGCCAATTTCACCAAACTTACTTTTTCTGCACAAAGTCTCAACGCTGGATGATTTAATATGTAATACGACGCTTGTCGAAATTCCACTAGTTCAAAAGTTATGCCCAATTGCTTCCTTTTGAAATTCGTCCCTTCTTTCAATAGTCAGCGTTTCATTGACATCCCCACCACTTTTACCCTAGAAATTTACCAAAGTGACCCATTTCCTCACTGAAATTTGACTGTGAATCTAAATTCGGTCTCCGTTTTACGAAATTCCTGTATCTTTTTAAAATATGAAACACCTTCTTGGAAACCGGACCTATTTTTCTGGAAAGTTACTTACCGACCGATTTTAAGAAACCGGCCAATTCTCACCAAACTTAGTTTTCTTGCACAAAAGTTCAACGTGCTGATCACGAATATATAGGATGCTTGTCGAAATTCCAATTAGTTCAAAAGTTATAACTAACTGTTTCTAGGCCTGTCCCCTCTTCAATAGTCTGTTTCAGTGACATGCTAACCACTATTTTACCCTAGAAATTTCACCAAAAGTGACCCATTTTACTCGAAATTTGTCCGGGAATCTAAATCTGGTCTCCGTTTCACGAAATCCCTGTATCTTTTTTTAAAAATGAAACACCTTCTGAAAACCTACCTATTTGGTTGAAAGTTAACTTAATACTGACCGGATTCTAAGAAACCGCCACTCTCACTAAACAGTTTTTCTTGCAGAAAAATTCAACGCTGATCACGAATATTTATTGCGCTTGCTCTGTTCCAATTAGTTCAAAAAGTTATGCTCCAATTGTTTCTTTGAAATTCGTCCCTTCTTTCAATAGTCTGTTTCTTACTGGACATCCCCACCACTTTTTTACCCTAGAATTCTACTCAAAGTGATCCCATTTCACCTGAAATTTGACCAGGAATCTAAATCTGGTCTCCGTTTTCACGAAATTCCTTGCTTTTTTTAAAAATGAAACACCTTCTTTGAAAAAACTTAAACTATTTGGCTTGAAAGCGAACTTACCGACAGATTTTAAGAAACCTGCCAATTCTCAACACCACACTCCTAATTTTTTCTTGTACAAAAACTCACCACCCGATCACGAATATGTTTGGCGCTTGTGTCAAAATTCCAATCAGTTAAAAGTTATGCCCAAATGTTTCTTTTGAAATTCGTCCCCTCTTTCAATACTCTTTTCATTGACATCCCCACCACTTTTTTACCCCAGGAATGCAATTAAAGTGACCCATTTCACCTGGGAAATTTGGACCCAGGAATCTAAATCTGGCTCCCCTGCTTCTAATGTGAAATTCGTATCTTTTAAAAATGAAACAATATTCTTGGAAAAATCGACCTATTTTGGCTGGAAAGCCAACTACCGACCTCCCGATTTTAAGAAACCAGCCACTCTCACCAAACTTAGTTTTTCTTGCACAAAAGTTCAACGCTGATCACGAATATGTACGTGACGCTTCTTGTCGAAATCTCCAATTAGTTCCCGTGTATGCCCACGGTTTCTGTGGTGGAAATTCCGTCCCCTCTTTTCAATAGCTCGTTTCATTGATATCCCCACCACTTACCCTAGAAATTTACCAAAGTGACCCATTTCACCTTCGAAATTTGAGCATTAATCTTAAATCTGGTCTTGTTTTACGAAATTCCTGTATTTTAAATGAAACACCTTCTTGAAAAACCGACCTATTTGACTGCTTTTCAACTTCTACTGACCGATTTTAAGAAACCAGCTAATTCTCACCAAACTTAGTTTTTTCTCTTGGGTAATGTAAAAGTTCGAATCGCTGATAACGAATATGTCCGACGCTTGTCGAAATTCCACTAGTTCAAAAAGTTATGCCCAACTGTTTCTTTTGAAATTCGTCCCTTTCAATACTGTGTTTTATTGACATCCCCACCACTTCTTTTCTTTACCTAGAAACTTTCCAAACTGGACCCATTTCACCGAAATGAACAGGAATTCAAAATCTGACTCCATTTCACGAACTTCTAACCTTTTCTTAAAACGAAACACCTTTTGAAAACTGACCTATTTGGATTGAAAGCCAACTTACTGACCGATTTTAAGAAACCTGCCAATTTCACCACACTTAATTTTTCTTGCACAACACTCAACGCTGATCACGAATATAAAGTATGCTTGTGTCAAAAATTCCAATCAGTTCAAAAGTTATGCCCACTGTTTCCTTTTGAAATTCGTCCCTTCTTTCAATAGTCTGTTTCATTGACATCACCACCACTTTTTTTTTACCCTAGAAATTTACCAAAGTGACCCATTTCACTCGAAATTTGGCCAGGAATCTAAATCTGGTCTCCGTTTCACGAAATCCCTGTATCTGTTTTTAAAAATGAAACAACTTCATGAAAAAACCGACCTATTTGGCTGGAAAGCCAATCCACTGACCGATTTTGTTGAAACTAGCTACCTCTCACCAAATCCATTTTTTGCACAAAGTTCAACGCTGATCACGAATATGTACGACGTTGTCGAAATTCCAATTAGTTCGTGTTATGCCCAATTGTTTCTTTTGAAATTCGCCCCTTCTTCAATAGTCTGTTTCATTGGATCCCACCACTTTTACCCCAGAAATTCTGTACCAAAGTGACCCCATTTCACCTGAAATTCTGACCAGGAATCTAAATTGGTCCTCAATTTTTAATGAAATTCTGTATATTTTTTTTTTTAAAAAAATGAAACACCTTCTTGGAAAGTCCTGAACTATTTGGCTTGAAAAGCTTAGAACTACCGACAGATTTTAAGAAAACCTGCGAATTCTCACACATCTTAATTTTTCTTAATAAAAACTCAACGCTGATCACGAATATGTTTAAGTGCTTGTGTCAAAATTCGAATCAGTTAAAAAGTTATGCTCAAATGTTTCTTTGAAATTGTCCCCTCTTTCAATAGTCTTTTTTCATTGACATTATCCCCACCACTTTTGCCCTAGAAATTTACCAGTGACCCATTTCTTTCACTCGAAATTTGACCAGGAATATAAATCTGGTCTCCGTTTCACGAAATTCCTATATCTTTTTTTTAAAAATGAAACACCTTCTTTGAAAAAACCGACCCATTTGGGCTGGAAAATAACTTACCGACCGATTTTAAGAAACCGGCCACTCACCAAACTTACTTTTTTCTTTGCACAAAGTTCAACGCTGATTACGAATATGTGTTGCGCTTGTGGAAATTGCATATAGTTCAAAAGTTATGCCCAACTGCTTCTTTGAAATTCGTCCCCTTTTTCAATAGTCTGTTTAATTGACATGCTCCACCACTTTTACCCTAGAAACTTCAGTACCAAAGTGACCCATTTCACCTGAACACCGAAATCTAAATCTGGACTCCATTTCACGAACTTCTTGTAACCTTTTTCTTAAAAACGAAACACCTTGAAAAACTGACCTATTTGGATTGGAAAAGCCAACTTACCGACCGATTTTAAGAAACTACACCTCAAATTAAATTTAATTTTTCTTGAACACACCCGCCATCACGAATATGTAATGTCGCTTGTCGAAATTCCGCTAATTTGTTCAAAAGTTAAAACCAACTGCTTTTGAAATTGTGTCCCTTTTCATTAGTCTGTTTAAGTGGCATGTATAAAAACTTCTCCTAGAAACTTTCCAAACTGAACCATTTTACTCGAAATTTGACCAGGAATCTAAATCTGGTCTCTGTTTAACGAATTTCCTGTATGTTTTTTTTAAAAAATGAAACACCTTCTTGAAAATTGACCTATTTTGGCTTTGAAAGCCAATCCTACCGACCGATTTTAAGAAACCTGCCAATTCTCACCACACTTAATTTTTTTGCACAAAATTCAACGCTGATCACAAATATGTACGACGCTTGTCAAACATCCAATCAGTTCAAAAGTTATGCCCAAATGTTTCTTTGAAATTCGTCCCCTCTTTCAATAGTCTGTTTCATTGACATCCCCACCACTTATTTTACCCCTAGAAATTCTACCAAAGTGACCCATTAACTCGAAATTGGACCAGGAATCTAAATCTGGTCTCCTTAATGAAATCCCCAGACTTTTAAAAATGAAACGCCATTTGAAAACTGACCCATTTGGTTGGAAAGCCAACTTCTACCGGACCGTTTTAAGAAACCAGCCAATTCTCACCAAACTTAATTTTTTCTTGAACAATAATCTCAACGCTGATCACAAATTTGTGATGCTTGTTGAAATTCCAAATAGTTCAAAAAGTTATGCTCAATTGTTTCTTTTGAAATTCGTCCCTCCTTTCAATGTCTGTTTCATTGACATCCCCACCACTATTTTACCCTAGAAATTTCTACCTCAGTGACCCATTTCACCTCGAAATTTGGCCAGGAATCTAAATCTGGTTCCGTTTTAATGAAATTCCTGTATCTTTAAAAAATTAAACAATCTTCTTGAAAAACGACCTATTTTTCTGGAAAGTTTTCAACTTACCGACCGATTTTAAGACATCAGCCAATAATTTTACCCAAACAAAGTTTTTTCTTAAAGGGAAATTCAACGCTGATCACAAATATGTAATGACGCTTGTCGAAATTCCAAAGAGTCTAAAGTTATGCCCAACTGTTTCTTTTGAAATTCTGGTCCCTCTTTCAATAGTTCCAGTGACATGCTAAACTCACTATTTTTTACCCCTAGAAATTACCAAACTGACCTATTTCAATTGAGTCAATTAGAAATATAAATCTGATCTCTGTTTAACGAAATTCTTGTATATGAAAAAATGAAACAATCTTCTTGAAAATGTCCTGAACTATTTAAGCTTTGAAAGTTTTCAACTTACCGACAGATTTTAAGAAACCCGCCGTAATTCTCACCACACTTGTTCTCTTGCACAAACTCTCAACGCTGATCACGAATATGTATGGCGCTTGTGTCAAAATTCCAATCAGTTAAAAAGTTATGCCCAAATGTTTCTTTGAAATTCGTCCCCTCTTTCACAATAGTCTGTTTGATTGACATCCCCACCACTTATTTTTTTACCCTAGAAATTTACTAAAGTGACCCATTTCACTGGAAATTTGACCAGGAATCTAAATCTGGTCTCCGTTACACGAAATTCCTGTATATTTTTTTTAAAAATGAAACATCTTCTTGAAAAAACCGATCCATTTCGCTGGAAAGCCAAACTTTGCCGACCGATTTACAGAAACCCGCCAATTCTCACCACACTTACCTTTCTTGCACAAAACCTCAACGTTGATCACGAATATGTATGGCGGCTTTCTGTGTCGTACCCAATCAGTTCAAAAGTTATGCCCAATTGTTTCTTTTGAAATTCGGTCCCTTCTTTCAATAGTTCGTTTCCTATTGACATCACCACCACTTTTTTACCCCTAGAAATTTACCAAAGTGACCCATTTTACCTCGAAAATTGGCCAGGAATCTAAATTCGGTTCCGTTTCAATGAAATCCCTGTATCTGTTTTAAAATGAACAACTTCATGAAAACCGACCTATTTTGGCTGGAAAAGCCAAGGTCTGAACAATCGATTTTAAGAAACTGGCCACTCTCAAATTAAACTTACTTTTTTCTTGCACAAAGTTCAACGCTGGATCACGAATATGTACTAACGCTTGTCGAAATTCCCAATTAGTTCCCGTGTTATGCCCACTGTTTCTTTGAAATTCCGCCCTTCTTTCAATAGTTCATCATTGACATCCCCACCACTTTTTACCCTAGAAATTTACCAAAGTGACCCATTTCACTCGAAATTTGGACGGGGAATCTAAATCTGGTCTCCGTTTACGAAATTCCTGTATCTTTTTAAAAATGAAACACCTTCTTGAAAAAAACCGGACCTATTTTTCTGAAAGCTAACTTACCGACCGATTTAAGAAACCGGCCACTCACCATTAATTCTAATTTTTTCTTTGCACAAAAATTCAACGCTGGATCACGAATTTCTACGACGTTTGTCGAAATTCCAAATAGTTCAAAAAGTTATGCTTTTAACCGTTTTTGAAATTCGTCCACTTTTTAATAGTCTGTTTAATTGACATACCCAGTCTTATATTTGCAATTCCTAGAAACTTTCCAAACTGACCCATTTCCTTTCATTTGAAATTTGACCAGAATCTAAATCTGGTCTACGTTTAAAGATACTCTTGTATCTCTTTTTAAAAATGAAACAGTTTTGAAAACCGACCTATTTGGTTTGAAAGTTAACTTACCGATCGATTTTAAGAAATCGGCCAATTTCACCGAACTTACTTTTTTCTTTTGCACAAAAACTCAACGCTGATCAGGAATATGTAATGACGCTTCTGTCGAAATTCCAATTAGTTGAAAAGTTATGCCCAATTGTTTCTTGAAATTGTCCCTTCTTTCAATAGTCTGTTTCAGTGACATGCTAACCACTATTTTATCCCCAGAAATTTACCAAAAGTGACCCATTTTACCGAAATTGTCCGGGAATTAAATTCGGTCTCCGTTTCACGAAATCGTATCTTTTTTAAAATGAACACCTTCTTTGAAAACTGACATATTTGGCAGGAAAGTTAACTTACCGGACCGATTTTAAGAAACCGGCTAATTTCACTAAACAAGAGTTTTGCAGAAAATTCAACGCTGATCACGAATATGTATTGCGCTTGTCGAAATTCAATTAGTTCAAAAGTTATGCCCAATTGTTTCTTTAGAAATTCGTCCCCTTCTTTCAATAGTTCGTTTCATTGACATCCCCACCACTTTTACCCTAGAAATTCTATACTGTGTGCGACCCATTTCACTGAAATTTGGCCTGGTGAATTCAAAATCTGGTCTCGTTTTACGAAATTCGTATCTTTTTTTAAAAAATGAAACACCTTCTTGAAAACCGAACTATTTGGCTTGAAAGCGAATCCCACCGACAGATTTTAAGAAACCTGGCAATCTCAACACCACACCACTTTTTCTCCTGCACAAACCTCAACGCTGATCACGAATATGTTTATGCTGAAGTCAAAATTCGAATCAGTTAAAAGTTATGCCCAAATGTTTCTTTGAAATTCGTCCCTCTTTCAATAGCCCTTTTCATTGACATCCCTCACCCAATTTTTACCCTAGAAATTCACCGTGACCCATTTCACTCTCGAAATTTTGACCAGGAATAGCAAATCTGGTCTCCGTTTCACGAAATTCCTATATCTTTTAAAAATGAAACACCTTCTTGAAAACCGACCCATTTGGCTGGAAAGTCAACTTACCGACCGATTTTAAGAAACCGGGCCACTTCCTCACCAAATCCATTTTTTCTGTACCAAAGTTCGGTAACGCTGACATGCATTATGTGTTGCGGCCAGAAATTTTATAGTTCAAAGTTATGCCTAACTGCTTTGCAGGCCCGTCCCCTTTTTCAATAATAGTCTGTTTAATTGACATGCCCACCACTTTTACCCTAGAAACTTACCAGTGACCCATTTCACCGAATTTTGATCAGAAATCTAAATCTGGACTCCATTTCACGAACTTGTAACCTTTCTTTTTAAAAACGAAACACCTTCTTTTGAAAAACTGACCTATTTGGATTGAAAGCCAACTTACCGACCGATTTTAAGAAACTGGCTAATTCTCACCAAATTCTAATTTTCTTGAACACACCAACGCTGATCACGAATATGTAATGTCGCTTGTCGAAATTCCAATTTGTCTTCCGTGTTATGCCCAAGTAACTGATTCTTTCAAATTCGTCCCCTTTTTCAATAGTCTGTTTTATGGCATGCATACCACTTTTTACCCTAGAAACTTTCCAAACTGGACCCATTTCTCACCTCGAAATTTGACCAGGAAATCTAAATCTGGTCTCCGTTTTACGAAATTCCTGTATCTTTTTTAAAAAATTAAACACCTTTCTTGAAAACCGGACCCATTTGGTTGGAAAGCAAATAATCGGGATCGATTTTAAGAAAATCTGCCACCTCACCACACCCTAATTTTTTCTTCTTGCACAAAAATTCAACGCTGGATCACGAATATGTATGGCGCTTCGTGTCAAAATTCCAATCAGTTCAAAAGTTATCCCTTACAAATGTTTGTTTGAAATTGTCCCTCTTTCAATAGTCTGTTTCCCATTGACATTCCCACCACTTATTTTTTTTTTTTTTTTACCCTAGAAACTTACCTCTCACAAAGTGACCCATTTCTATCGTACTTGACTAGGATCAAATCTAGTCTCTTTTTCACGAAATTCCTGTATCTTTTTTAAAAATGAAACACCTTCTTGAAAAAACCGACCCATTTGGCTGGAAAGCCAACTTACCGACCGATTTTAAGAAACCGGCCTATTCTCAACAAACTTAGTTGTTCATGCAGAAGATTTAAGGCTGATCACGAATATGTATTGCGCTTTTCGAAATTGCATATAGTTCAAAAGTTATGCCCAACTGCTTCTTTGAAATTCGTCCCCTTTTTCAATAGTCTGTTTAAGTGGCATGCATAAAACTTTTTTTTTTTACCCTAGAAACTTTCCAAACTGAACCATTTTACTCGAAATTTGACCAGGAATCTAAATCTGGTCTCTGTTTAACGAATTTCCTGTATGTTTTTTTTAAAAAATGAAACACCTTCTTGAAAACCGGACTCATTTGGTTTGAAAAGCCAACTTTACCGACCGGATTTTAAGAAACCTGCCAATTCCTCAACAACACCACACTTAATTTTTTTGGTATCAAAATTCAACGCTGATCACAAATATGTAATGACGCTTGTCAAACATCCAATCAGTTCAAAAGTTGGTGTCAACAAGTTTCTTTTGAATTGGTCCCCTCTTCGCTTCAATAGTTCGTTTCCCATTGACATCCCCACCACTTATTTTTACCCTAGAAATTTACCAAAGTGACCATTTAACTCGAAATTTGGACCAGAATTCCAAATCTGGTCTCCTTTAATGAAATTCCTGTATCTTTTTAAAAATGAAACGCTTACTTGAAAACTGACCCATATTTATTGGAAAGCTAACTTACCGGGACCGTTTTAAGAAACCAGCCAATTCTCACCAAACTTACTCTTTCAAACAATTCAACGCTGATCACAAATTTGTACTTGACGTGCTTGTTGAAATTCCAAATAGTTCGGGTGTTATGCCCAATTGTTTCTTTCGGAAATTCGTCCCTCCTTTCAGCGTCTGTTTCATTGACATCCCCACCACTATTTTTTTACCCTGTAGCCCTACCAAAGTGACCCATTTCACTGAAATTTGCCAGGAATCTAAATCTGGTCTCCGTTTTACGAAATTCCTGTATCTTTTTTTTAAAAAATTAAACACCTTCTTGAAAACGACCTTATTTTTCTGGAAAGCCAACTTACCGACCGATTTTAAGACACTGGCCAATTCTCACCAAACAACAGTTTTTCTGCAAAATTCAACGCTGACTAAATATACGACGCTTGTCGAAATTCCAAAGAGTTCAAAAGCTATGCCCTAACTGTTTTTGAAATTCGTCCCTCTTTCAATAGTCTGTTTCAGTGACATGCCAACCAATTATTTTTTACCCTAGAAATTTACCAAACTGACCCATTTCACTCGAAATTTGACCAGAAATATAAATCTGATCTCTGTTTAACGAAATTCTTGTATCTTTTTTTTAAAAAAATGAAACACCTTCTGAAAAACCGAACTATTTGGCTTGAAAGCCAACTTACCGACAGATTTTAAGAAACCTGCCAATTCTCACCACACTTAATTTTTCTTGCACAAAACTCAACGCTGATCACGAATATGTATGGCGCTTGTGTCAAAATTCCAATCAGTTAAAAAGTTATGCCCAAATGTTTCTTTGAAATTCGTCCCCTCTTTTCACAATAGTCTGCTTTGATCACATCCTACCCACTTATTTTTACCCTAGAAATTTACTGCGACCCATTTCACTGAAATTTGACCAGGAATTCCACCTGGTCTCCGTTACACGAAATTCTGCATATTTTTTTAAAAATGAAACATCTTCTTGAAAAAACCGATCCATTTCGCTGGAAAGCCAACTTGCCGACCGATTTTGTTGAAAACCTGCCACTCTCACCACACTTAATTTTTTCTCTTTGCACAAAACTCAACGCTGATCACGAATATGTATGGCGCTTGTGTCAAAATTCCAATCAGTTCAAAAGTTAGTGCCCAATTGTTTTTGAATGTCCCTTCTTTTCTCAATAGTCTGCCTCATTGACATCACCACCACTTTTACCCTAGCCTCTACCAAAAGTGACCCATTTCACCTCGAAAATTGGCCAGGAATCTAAATCTGGTCTCCGTTTCACGAAATCCCCTGTTGTATCTGTGCTTTAAAAAATGAAACAATTTCATGAAAAACCGGACCTTATTTGGCTGGAAAGCCAACTTACCGACCGATTTTAAGAAATCACAATTTCACCAAACTTATTTCTTACCAAAGTTCAACGCTGATCACGAATATGTACAACGCTTGTCGAAATTCCACTAGTTCTCCGGGGTGTTATGCCAATTGTTTCTTTTTGAAATTCCGCCCCTTCTTTCAATACTAGTCGTTTCATTGACATCCCTACCCACGCCCTAGAAATTTACCAAAGTGACCCATTTCAATAATGAAATTTGACCAGGAATCTAAATCTGGTCTCCGTTTTACGAAATTCCTGTATCTTTTTAAAAAATGAACACCTTCTGAAAAACCGACCTATTTTTTCTGAAAGCCAACTTACCGACCGATTTTAAGAAACCGGCCACTCCTCACCAATACTTCCCACTTTGCACAAAATTCAACGCTGATCACGAATATGTACGACGTTTGTCGAAATCTGGGGCCAGTTCAAAAGTTATGCCCAACCGTTTCTTTGAAATTCATCCCCTTTTTTAATAGTCTGTTTAATTGACATACCCAGTCCTTTTTTATTTTACCCTAGAAACTTTCCAAACTGACCCATTTCACTTGAAATTTGACCAGGAATCTAAATCTGGTCTACGTTTAAAGATATTCTTGTATCTCTTTTTTAAAAATGAAACAGCTTCTTGAAAAAACCGACCTATTTGGTTTGAAAGCCAACTTACCGATCGATTTTAAGAAATCGGCCAATTCTCACCGAACTTACTTTTTCTTGCACAAACTCAACGCTGATCAGGAATAATATGTACGACGCTTGTCGAAATTCCAAATTAGTTGTGTGTTATGCCCACTAAGCTTTTTGAAATTCGTCCCTTCTTTCAATAGTCTGTTTCAGTGACATGCTAACCACTATTTTAATTCTGTGAAATTTACCAAAGTGACCCATTTTACTCGAAATTTGTCCGGGGAATCTAAATTGAACTCGTTTCACGAAATCCCTGTATCTTTTTAAAAATGAAACACCTTCTTGAAAACCGACATATTTGGCAGGTGCCAACTTTATCCGACCGATTTTAAGAAACCGGCCAATTTCACTAAAAGCCAGTTTTTCTTGCAGAAAATTCAACGCTGATCACGAATATGTATTGCGCTTGTCGAAATTCCAATTAGTTCAAAAGTTATGCCCAATTGTTTCTTTTGAAATGTCCCTTCTTTTCACAGTCTGTTTCATTGACATCCTCTACCCACTTTTTAATTCTAGAAATTTACCAAAGTGACCCATTTCACTCGAAATTTGACCATTTATCTAAATCTGGTCTCCGTTTTACGAAATTCTGTATCTTTTTTTTTTAAAAAAATGAAACACCTTCTTGAAAAACTGAACTATTTGGCTTGAAAGCGAACTTACCGACAGTAGATTTTAAGAACCTGCGAATTCCCTTTCACCACACTTAATTTTTCTCCTGCACAAACTCAACGCTGATCACGAATATGTTTGGCGCTTGTGTCAAAATTCGAATCAGTTAAAAGTTATGCCCAAATTGTTTCTTTTGAAATTCGTCCCCTTTTCAATAGTCTTTTTCATTGACATCCCCACCACTTTTTACCCTGTGAAATTTACCAAAGTGACCCATTTCTAACTCCTAGGAAATTTGACCAATAGGAATAAGTAAATCTGGTCTCCGTTTCACGAAATTCCTGTATCTTCTTTTTAAAAATGGAAACACCTTCTTTGAAAACTGACCCATTTGGCTGGAAAGCCAACTTACCGACCGATTTTAAGAAACCGGCCAATTCTCACCAAACTTACTTTTTTCTTGCACAAAGTTCAACGCTGATTACGAATATGTGTTGCGCTTGTGGAAATTGCATATAGTTCAAAAGTTATGCCCAACTGCTTTTGAAATTCGTCCCCTTTTCAATAGTCTTTGTTTAATTGACATGCTCCACCACTTTTTTACCCTAGAAATCCTACCAAGTGACCCATTTCACTTAATCTGATCAGAAATCTAAATCTGGACTCCATTCTCACGAACTTCTTGTAACCTTTTCTTAAAACGAAACACCTTCTTTGAAAAAACTGGACCTATTTGGATTGAGTCAACTTACCGACCGATTTTAAGAAACTGGCTAATTCTCACCAAATTCTAATTTTTCTTGAACACAATTCAACGCTGATCACGAATATGTAATGTCGCTTGTCGAAATTCCAATTTGTTCAAAAGTTATGCCCAACTGATTCGTCCCTCTTTTTTCAATAGTCTGTTTAAGTGGCATGCATACTAATTTTTACCCTAGAAACTTTCCAAACTGACCCATTTCACTCGAAATTTGACCAGAAATCTAAATCTGGTCTCCGTTTTACGAAATTCGTATCTTTTAAAAATTAAACACCTTCTTGAAAAAACCGACCCATTTGGCTGGAAAGCAAACTTGGCCGACCGATTTTAAGAAACCCGTCACCCACACTTAATTTTTTCTTTTTGCACAAAAATTCACAACGCTGATCACGAATATGTATGTATATGCTTAAATAAAAAATTCCAATCAGTTCGTTATCCCCTAAATGCTTGTTTGAAATTCGTCCCTCTTTTCTCTCAATAGCTCGTTTCATTGACAGTTCCAAATACTATTTTTACCCCAGAAACTTACCAAAGTGACCCATTTCTATCAAAATTTTTAATTAGGAATTCAAAATCTAGTCTCTTTTCATGAAATTCCTGTAGACTTAAAATTAAAACACCTTCTTGAAAAATGCAACCTTAATTTGGGCTTGGAAAAGGCCAACTTACCGACCGATTTTAAGAATCCGCCTTATTCTCAACAAACTAGTTGTTCATGCAGAAGATTTAGCGCTGATCACGAACAGTGTATTGCGCTTTCGAAATTGCATATAGTTCGTGTTGCCCAACTGCTTCTTTGAAATTTGTCCCTTTTCAATAGTCTGTTTTAAGTGGTACGCATAAACCTTTTTTTTACCCCAGAAACTTTCCAAACTGAACCATTTTACTCAAATTAACGGTGAATCTAAATCTGGTCTCTCTCTTGTTAACGAATTTCCTGTATGTTTTTTTTTTTTAAAAATGAAACAATCTTCTTGAAAAACCTGACCTATTTGGCTTGAAAGTTTCAACTTACCGACCGATTTTAAGAAACCTGCCAATTTCAACACCACACTTAATTTTTTTGCACAAAATTCGCCAACGCTGGATTCAAATATGTACACTTGGTCAAACATCCAACCGCTCCCAAAAGCGAAAGCTCAAATGTTTCTTCTTTGAATGTCCCCTCTTTCAATAGTCTTCCGTTTCATTGACACTTCACCACTTATTTCTTCACCCCAGTGAAATTTACCAAAGTGACCCCATTTAACTTCCTCGAAATTTGGACTGTGGAATCTAAATCTGGTCTCCCTTTTAATGAAATCGTATCTTTAAAAATGAAATCGCTTTACTAGAAAACCGAATCCATTTGGCTGGAAAGCCAACTTACCGACCTACCGTTTTTCAGTTAAGAAACCAGCCAATTTCTCACCAAACTTACTCTCTTTTTCTTGGAACACAAATTCCCACCGCCGATCACACAAATTTGTAATGACGTGCTTGTTGAAATTCCAAATAGTTCAAAAAGTTATGCCCAATTGTTTTCTTTTGAAATTCGTCCCTCCTTTCAACAAGCCTGGTTTCATTACATCCCCACCACTATTTTTTACTCCCAGAAATTTACCAGTGACCCACCATCTCCTGGAATTTGGCCAGAATTCAAATTCACTGCTTCTTACGAAATTCTGCATCTTTTTAAAAATTAAACACCCTTCTTGAAAACGACCTATTTTTCTGAAAGCCAAACTACCGACCGATTTTAAGACACTGGCCAATTTCTCACCAAACAGTTCTCCTTTCTTGGGTAGAAATTCAACGACTACAAATAATATGTACGACGCTTGTCGAAATTCCAAAGAGTTCAAAAGTTATGTCTAACTGTTTCCTTTTGAAATTCGTCCTCTTTCAATAGTCTGTTTCAGTGACATGCTAAACCACTATTTTTTACCCTAGAAATTCTACCAACCGACCCATTTCACCTCGAAATTCTGGACCAGAAATATAAATCTGATCTCTGTTAACTAAATTTTGTATCTTTTTTAAAAAAAAAATGAAACACCTCTTGAAAAACCGAACTATTGGCTTTGAAAAGCCAACTTACCACAGATTTTAAGAAACCCGCCAATTCGCACCACACTTAATTTTTCTTAACAAAACTCAACGCTGATCACGAATATGTGGCTTTATGCATGTGTCAAAAATTCCAACTGTGTTAAAAAGTTGCGCCCTAAATGTTTCTTTGAAATTCGTCCCCTTCACACAATAGTCTGTTTCGACTGGACATCCCCACCACTTATTTTACTCCTGTAAATAACAAAGTGACCCATTTCACTGGAAATTCTTGACCAGGAATTCAAATCTGGTCTCCGTTACACGAAATTCTGTATATTTTTAAAAATGAAACACCTCTTGAAAAACCGATCCATTTCTGCTGGAGTTAACTTTGCCGACCGATTGAAGGCGAAACCGGCTAATTTCAATCAAATCCATTTTTCTTGGTAGTAATAAAGCCCAACGCTGATCACGAATATAAAATGCCGTTTCACGAAATTCCAATTTGCTCAAAAAGTTAAGTGCCCAACTGTTTTCTTTGAATTTCGTCCCCTTTTCAATGAAGTCTGCGTTTGCGACATGCTAACCACTATTTTTACCCTAGAAATTTACCAAAGTACCCATTTTACTCGAAATGACCGAATCTAAATTGGACTCATTTCCTCACGAAATTCTGTATCTTTTTTAAAAATGAAACACCTTCTTGAAAAACTGGTTTTATTGCCGGAACATCCCAACTTACCGACCGGATTTTAAAAAACTGGCCGGCCTCACCAAATCCAGGCTTTTGTTTAAGAAAATTTAACGCTGATCATCAGAATATGTATTGCGCTTGCTCTAAATTCGTAGGCTATATAGTTCAAAAAAGTTATGCCCAACTGATTCTTTTGAAATTCGTCCCCTTTTTTCACAGTTCGTTTAAGTGGCACATGCATACCACTTTTTACCCTAGAAACTTTCCTAAACTAACTATTTCACCCGAAATTTGAACAGGCAATCTAAATCTGGACCTATTTCACTGCAACCTCTTCTAACCTTTCTTTCTTAAAAACGAAACACCTTCAAAAACCTAATCTATTTGACGATTGAAAGCCACCCTACCGACCGATTTCAGAAGAAAACCTGCCAATTTCTCACCCACATATTTAATTTTTCTTGCACAAAAACTCCTAAATCTGGTCCTCCGTTTCACGAAATTCGTATCTTTAAAAAACGAAACACCTTCTTGAAAACCGACCCATTTATTTTTAAAACCAACTTAGCGACCGATTTTAAGAAACCGGCCAATTCTCACCAAACTAGTTTTCTTGCAGAAAATTTGACGCTGATCAAGAATAATATGTATTGCGCTTGTCGAAATTGCGTATAGTTCAAAAGTTATGCTCAACCGTTTTGAAATTCGTCCCCTTTTTTCAATAGTCTGCTTAATTGACATACCCAGTCCTTTTTATTTTTACCCTAGAAACTTTCCAACCGACCCAATTCACTTGAAATTCTGGACCAGGAATCTAAATCTGGTCTCCGTTTAAAGATATTTTGTTTTAAAATGAAAAGCTTAAAAACCGACCTATTTGGTTTGAAAGCCAACTTACCGATCGATTTTAAGAAATCGGCCAATTCTCACCGAACTTACTTTTTCTTGCACAAAACTCAACGCTGATCAGGAATATGTACGACGCTTGTCGAAATTCCATTTAGTTCAAAAGTTATGCCCAATTGTTTCTTTGAAATTCGTCCCTTCTTTCAATAGTCTGTTTCAGTGACATGCTAACCACTATTTTTTTTTTACCCTAGAAATTTACCAAAGTGACCCATTTTACTCGAAATTTGTCCGGGAATCTAAATCTGGTCTCCGTTTCACGAAATCCCTGTATCTTTTTTTTAAAAATGAAACACCTTCTTGAAAAAACCGACATATTTGGCTGGAAAGCCAACTTACCGACCGATTTTAAAAAACCGGCCAATTCTCACTAAACAGTTTTTCTTGCAGAAAATTCAATGCTGATCACGAATATGTATTGCGCTTGTCGAAATTCCAATTAGTTCAAAAGTTATGCCCAATTGTTTCTTTGAAATTCGTCCCTTCTTTCAATAGTCTGTTTCATTGACATCCCCACCACTTTTTTTTTACCCTAGAAATTTACCAAAGTGACCCATTTCACTCGAAATTTGACCAGGAATCTAAATCTGGTCTCCGTTTTACGAAATTCCTGTATCTTTTTTTTAAAAATGAAACACCTTCTTGAAAAAACCGAACTATTTGGCTTGAAAGCGAACTTACCGACAGATTTTAAGAAACCTGCGAATTCTCACCACACTTAATTTTTCTTGCACAAAACTCAACGCTGATCACGAATATGTTTGGCGCTTGTGTCAAAATTCGAATCAGTTAAAAAGTTATGCCCAAATGTTTCTTTGAAATTCGTCCCCTCTTTCAATAGTCTTTTTCATTGACATCCCCACCACTTTTTTTTTTACCCTAGAAATTTACCAAAGTGACCCATTTCACTCGAAATTTGACCAGAAATATAAATCTGGTCTCCGTTTCACGAAATTCCTATATCTTTTTTTTAAAAATGAAACACCTTCTTGAAAAAACCGACCCATTTGGCTGGAAAGCCAACTTACCGACCGATTTTAAGAAACCGGCCAATTCTCACCAAACTTACTTTTTCTTGCACAAAGTTCAACGCTGATTACGAATATGTGTTGCGCTTGTGGAAATTGCATATAGTTTAAAAGTTATGCCCAACTGCTTCTTTGAAATTCGTCCCCTTTTTCAATAGTCTGTTTAATTGACATGCCCACCACTTTTTTTTTTTACCCTAGAAACTTACCAAAGTGACCCATTTCACTCGAATTTTGATCATAAATCTAAATCTGGACTCCATTTCACGAACTTCTTGTAACCTTTTCTTAAAAACGAAACACCTTCTTGAAAAAACTGACCTATTTGGATTGAAAGCCAACTTACCGACCGATTTTAAGAAACTGGCTAATTCTCACCAAATTTAATTTTTCTTGAACACAATTCAACGCTGATCACGAATATGTACGTCGCTTGTCGAAATTCCAATTTGTTCAAAAGTTATGCCCAACTGTTTCTTTGAAATTCGTCCCCTCTTTCAATAGTCTGTTTCAGTGATATGCTAACCACCACTTTTTTTTTACCCTAGAAATTTACCAAAAGTGACCCATTTCACTCGAAAGTTGACCAGGAATATAAATCTGGTCTCTGTTTAACGAATTTCCTGTATGTGTTTTTAAAAATAAACACTTTCTTGAAAAAACTGACCTATTTGGCTTGAAAGCCAACTTACCGACCGATTTTAAGAAACCTGCCAATTCTCACCACACTTAATTTTTCTTGCTCAAAATTCAACGCTGATCATGAATATGTATGGCGCTTGTGTTAAAATTCCAATCAGTTCAAATGTTATGCCCAAATGTTTCTTTGAAATTCGTCCCCTCTTTCACAATAGTCTGTTTGATTGACATCCCCACCACTTATTTTTTACCCTAGAAATTTACCAAAGTGACCCATTTCACTCGAAATTTGGCCAGGAATCAAATTGGGCTCCGTTTTTCGAAATTCTGTATCTTTTTTTTAAAAAATTTAAAAACCCTTTTTTGAAAAACCGACCCATTTGGCTGGAAAAGCAAACTTACC
>BMAV01020292.1:0-60167 GCA_019973955.1 Trichonephila inaurata madagascariensis
TATCTCATAAAACCCATGTACATACTCAAGAAAATAAGTTAAAAATAACAGAACTGAAATGAAATGAGCCAAAAGAGTAGAGTTTAAAGGAAAATATTGAAGAGAGTTAAGCTCTGAGAAATATCCATTTAAGGTCACAATCATTTTTTTTTCATTTTAAACTTTAAAAGAAAAGTAAATGTTGGGTCATTTCTACTAGCAAACAAAAAAAATACGTGACGTGAAGATTTATAAGGGACATAGTCAGAATATTGTCCGGACAAGCATTGAATTATTTGTTACAAAAGTCTCAGTATGTTGACGTCTAGAAATTTTACATTTTGGAGTACACCAGGAAAAACAGAAAGGTTTACAATCCGTCTTCGTCTCAGGAGATAAAAAAGACTTTCTTTCAGACTTTAGTTTTAAATTTAAAATTTAAATTTATTTCCTCAAATGTATTTTAATAATTTTGCTTTCTTGTTATATCAAGAGTTGTAACTACACAATTCAAACATAATAGTGAATTCTTTTAAAATTGAATATTTATTTGTTTTATTCAAAAAGAAATTATATAAATTCTACATATTAATTTATCTTTTTTTTTAACCTACATGTTGTACTGAACGCGTTTTTCAAATTAACCTCTATGGAAATCTATTTTATGGATTGTTTGATTGATTGTGAAGGATCCGTGACAAAAGCAAATTTGATTTGCTCATTAAAGTGCTCTGAATTGTAATCGGTGTGGATGTTGCGATTATGAATGTAAAGTGAGATTTTACGACTTTATGTGTAGTGAGTTAAATTAAAACACGTGGAGTTCCCAATAACTTCTTATGCTTGTGGTATCTGGCAGAGCTGGTGTATATTAGAAATGTCCAACATCCCAGCAATATAAACGAAACATCTTTCCTTCCACCATGCAATGATAGTTTTGTGGATCGTCTACGAATCACAATGAGTGAAATGAATTCAGTTGCTGCATCCAATCATGGACAAACAACGTTTTATGTAAATCCTTCCTTAAACCTTTTGGGGGTTATTTATTTCTCTAGAATTTCTCGCAGTTTTTTATGTTTTATTAACAATTAAACATTAGCATTTAAGGAAATATATTTTATTTTGCCGAATTTTATATATACATTTAAATTTTAGGGGTGGGAAGAATACTTCCCGAGGAACTTTTCGTCGTCATAAAGAAAATTAAATTTAATGGTGATTATTTGCCGTGGAAAGAAGAGGAGCATTTTACAATGCATGATGGGACATCACATTCTGCACACATATAGCGGGTCCTCTTTTCTTGGTCCTTTCTGCTACATTTACTACATTGTCTATAGTTGGAAACCATCTTTGGCATATGATTTCCTACACTCTCTAAGCTCACATCATCTGGAACTTCTTTGCTTGGAAGCTATCAGGACGTCCTGCCCTTTTCCTTGAGGAATATCCGTCTATTAGTTGACGAGCTAATTCAATGCAGAATGTTAACTGGTGTGTTTCTTTTGTTCACTTGCTACAGTGTGAAACTATTTATGATAGCAAGATCAATTAGGAAATAAAAGATAAGTATAGTAATTAATCTTCCCAACGTTATAATAGGAAGTCAATGTATTATATGAATTTTGCGTTTCCCACGGGTGTACTTTGTAAGATTATGTAGTCAGGAAATAATCTTCCTAAGGCCCACGAAAGGGTTAAAGACTTGTTTGTACGTGTTCTTAAGAGTCGACAGTGAAAGACCTCATTTGTGTCAGACATACACAGATCCTCACAAAGTTTTTAAACAAACTGCAAACACCTTCTTTAGTGATTTGAATGGCCGAAAATCAACTATGTCCAAAGACGGCGTTACCCCAGCATTCAACTCATCCAACTCATGAAGACAAAAGACCAACACTACCAGCAGGAAAAATTCTCTGTCCTAAATCTGAACAGCCTGGAAACCATCAGTCTTCTCCGGACTAAAAGGTGATAAATAGAACAGGCAGATATAAGTTCCTTTCCCAGTCAAACTTTCAACGTATATAACTTGTTAGAATCATGTATTCTTTGACTTCTAAGAGACATGCAAATTAATACAACTAAACGAAATGCTCTGTCAGACAGGTAGCATTAGCAACAACAACTGTATCAGAAGAAATGACGATTGTGCAAAATTATATATGAGTTATTTACAAATATTTATTTCTCTCTCCACACTTTTATAATATGGTCGGTTATTAGAATGGCATATGGTTGTATACATATACTGTACTTTGCATTTGTATTATATATATAGGCTTGTTCTCTGCGAACAAGAGATAACATCCAACAATCACATTTGAAAAACACATAGATAGTAGGAAAATCACACAAAGGGCATATGAGTAACCGAGATTAAAAATTATAAAATGGATGCTGCAGTATTATAAACATTGCTGACTTAGGAAAGCTAATATATAAAATAATTTATATAAAAGTGTGGTTGAATATGTTTTTTGGTCAGCCAAACTTCCCCCTTTATGTAAATAATACTGAGCAAAACCCTTTTGAAAATAATGGATATGAATATCTAAATCCATTGCAAGGTAGAGGTATCTTACCTAAAAATTGCACTTAAAAATGCAGAGCCCGCGCTAAATCTGAGTGCAATAAATAAGTTATTTTCAGATTCTGGACCCTAATGAAGATTTAAATCATGTGAATGGCTGAAATGTAGCACTTAACAAAAGTATAAAAGAATGGAAGTAAAAATTAATAAGAGTTGCAAATTATAGCATAACTTATAAATAACACTAGAGTAAATATGAATAAAATAATAATAAGTAATTTTATCTAATATTAGAATATGGAGATAACTATAAGTATGAAATATTTAAGTTTATAATAATAAACTATTATCAGTATTTTTTAATCCTTACTATATTATATATATTGTATTTTTCATTTGTGTTAAATGTATTGTATTGTATTTTTGAATCGTTACATAGTATAACCTCTGTCAATGAGGGGATTCTCTGGCAATACAAAAATCAGATGATGGATTTAATTTCAGTTGCCCTAGCAACGGTAAAACAAGCTTGGAAAAAAGCAATGAAGTGAGAGTAATAAAGCTGGTTAATATTTTCACTTTCTGAAATGGATGTAAAATTATTTATTTTATAACGTATATTAATTATGATGCATTAAATAACACCATATGCTTATAACTGATTTATATATAGATTGGCAGTGAATCCAAACTTTCAATGTCTGTAAAGTAAAAAATTATTACTAGCCGTTAGAGCTCGAGATGTTAGCTCCTCATGCTTACATTTATGTTCTCAACGGTTCTTTCAATAAAAATATTTACTTGACTAAAAGTTGCTAAATTTTATAATGTCTCTGACTGATTTATCCCCAAACATTTATATACAAACTCCAGTTTGTTTTAAAACCAATGATAAAAAAGTATTACAATGTAAAACTCAATATTTTAAAATAAATCCATGTATTTAAAATTGTTTTCTTAATTTTTAGATTCCAGATTTCTTCTGTCTTCATGATTTCTCTCAACATTAAATTTCACTTAATTTTATTAATTTTATACAAAATATTTTTCTAAAAATTTTATGTCATAATCAGAATGGACATAATATACATACAATATGTTAAAAAACGGTATTACTCATTTAAAAACTATAACGAAGTAAACGTATTAATTTTCGAAAATTTAATAAAATATTAAGAGAAATAATTAGAAATAAAATTAATGTAGCTGCTTTTTCAAGAACAAGAATAAAAAATAATGCAAAATTAATCCTCTCTCATAGAACATAACAATTGTTTTTAATATTTTGTGCGTCAGTTGTTTTTTAAAACAACAAAATTGCTATCGAAACTGCTCAATTCAAATGCTTTTCCTTAGAATTTTTATAAATGCAAGAGCATCGAAGCATTTGAGTAGACTAATAGATGTCTTAATCGAAAACAAAACTATATGACATCGAATGTAATCAAAAACAAAATAAAGGTTCCATTGTATAAAAATCTCTAAAGATCGGTATTAACATATGCATGTGAAACTTGGTCCATGACTCGAACAGATGAAAACAAGTGTTCTACGCGAAAAGAAGATTTTAAGAATTACTTTTCGTGGAATTAAAGAAAATGGCACGTAGTGAAGGAGATGAAATTCAGAACTCTATCCTTCAAAAAAAGAAATTGACATCGAGAACTTCATCGAAGTGCAACAAATCAAATGAGCAGATCAAGTTGTCAAAATGGACGAAGACCGTATGATTAAGAAAGTCGTCAATGTCCAACCAATTAGCACAAGGAATTATATTGTGTTATTAATTGGTTGTATCCATATTATATTGGCAAGACAAATATAAGATGGATTGATTACATGGAAAAAGACCTCCTAGTTTTGAGAACTGAAAATTGGATAAACCAAAGTTAAGAAGGCAGACCTGGAAAAGGCTTCTTGAAACAGCCAAGGACCATCCTGGTCTGTCTAGCCAGTGAGCAAGGAAGAAAGGAAATAGTATGTAAGTTAAGGTATCCGACTACGTTCGGACCCGTGATTTTAAAAAAGCGCATAAATGGATAATGTTCATGATATTTAGTGTTATTTAGATTAGAATACATGTATAAAATTGTTTTAAAGACATTTTGACAAAAAAAAAATGATTTAAATACAATATTTCAGCAAAAAAGTAATTTAGAATAACCGTTTTTTCAAAATTGTTCTCCTTTTGTGAAAAATGCTTCTATTATAACAATATTTTGCCTGTATATAGTTCGGGCCTCTGTACAGAGGCTCAACTATGATTTTCGAAAAATTCACATTACTTTCAGAGTTACCACCAATTGAAATAATTTTATCGGCGTTTTTTTCTTAAAATTTCTCCCTTCTATCGTCGTAAAACATGGATAAACCCACTTCTAAAATATATATTTTTCAAAAATTCTAGTTGCGCCTCTGTACAGAGGTCTGAGCTATAAACAGGCAAAATGTTATATATAGTAGAAGCATTTTTCACAAAAAGAGAGCATTTTGAAAATGGGTCATTCTATGATCATTTTTTGTCAAAATATTGTACTTAATAATTTTTTATTGTAATACTATTCTTAAAATAGTTTTATATACATTTTCTAATCTAAGTGACACTAAATATAATAAATATTATCCATTTACACGCTTTTGCAAAATCACGGTTCCGAACGTAGTCGGATACCTTAATATCGTATTGTTGAATCATATAACAGAGAAAAAAAGAAATAAAAATAAAAAATAAAAAACAATCTTAAGAATTCAGAAATATTTATATATTTTTTTTATCAATCTTTCTTATAACACAACAAAAGCCACGCATATATTTGTTTGTCAAACGTTATATACCCTTGTTTTACTAATATATATTACAAATAAGAGAATATATTCAGTGGATATACCTTAACTTTCAGTAAACATAATTAATTTATAATTTGTATAACATAGATTTATGAAAAACAGTTTCAGAAAAGAATTTCTGATATTCACTAAGTTTTAAAACTATTGTTAAAATACGTTTATTTTTTTCAGAAAAGATAAAAAAAAATCTTGCTGTTCCTTTTTAATCTGTTTTATATCTCTTTAACTGGCGTATCTCAAACTATTGAAGTACCAAACTATGAAGGGAATTTAGAAAAGTATTGCACGAAAATGCAATTTGAATGACAGAAAGAAGGCTTAAATGTTGGCAAAAAATTATACTTATCTTAAAAATGTACCAATTACAAAATATGCATCGACACTTTATGTTTTTATATAAACTGTAACTTTTCTAATGATCACATAATTAACCTCAAGTACATTTCCTTCAAAATATACTTGAGTACAAGTTATGAAAAGGGAAACAAGCAAGAAATTTTATCAAGGAGAATAAAAAAAAAACGTACGTCTTAAAAACTGTCCACATGGGGAAATCGAAACGATAAAATCGATCACTCGATATTGAAGTGACAGTTACATGAAGAGCTTACAGTATTTTTTTTCCTGTGAGCTCTTCATTTCAGAAAATATAATTTGCTGTAGATGAAGAGCTCTTAAGAGGCAATGTAAGGGTCATCAAGAGAAAAAAAGAAAAAGAAAAATAAGAAGAGAAGCAAATAGGTGTTGAAATTTTTCTTGTTCTGAAATATCTTTTAAGCCTTTTTTGTCCAGTGATAGGATTATTCGAAAAGGATATCTAAAAACTAATTGTGTTTGAAATTTAATTATTCTGCTTTTAAGAGTTTCAAGCATTATATGTATTATGAATTTTTTAAGGTTTAAACTTCATTTCTCTCTAAAAACTTGGAAACTGTTTTCCAGCACGTCTTTTATGAACATAAATGTTTCTTAGATTTATATGTTAACATTTTTCTCAAAAAACATAGATATTGAAAGAGATATAATTTTATTTTGTGAATCTTCTTGAGGACATTGTAAAGATAGTTGTATTAAACGTATATCGAAAAATTTCTCGATTTAATTTTAAAAACTAAGAAAGGTTTACCCTGATTAAAGACAATTTAAAAACAGATGATCATGTTACTCTATATCGGAATTAAAATTAACAAATCGAATGTGTAATTCGTTTTAAACAATGCACAAAAGTTGTTTTGTTTTCATTTTCTTGAAGCAGTTAAAAAATTATAACACTCTAATCATAGTTTTCTTCAAATATTTTGGCGGTCCTCATAATTTTAAAATTCTTTTCAATTCATTCTGTCACTAAGAAGGCCAAAAGATGATGGCTGATACCCAAATTGCTATTACATATTTCCCGACACACGTATTATACCGTCGACCGACAAAAATCTATCAACAATTCCAATAATGTCACCAAATGATATCATTCTTATTATTATTTTTTTTGAATACACGCACGAACATTTTCAAGTACTGGATGTACATCGCGGCATTTAACAACATCTTTTGATTGTATGAAATTGGTCGGCGTTATAATAAGTAAGTATTTACTTTCTACTACAGTTGTTCCAAGAAATAAGATAATTTTTAACTTTTGGGCTTTATTTTAAATTAAAAGAGGGACTATTGCCATAATTCTTTAAGGTTTGGGTTTGGCTTGTGTATTATCATTTTAGCAAACAAAGCGGAAATTGTCGTGATACACCGGGTGTTCACAGCAGTTACATCAAATGAAAAGAATATTGCTGAAAATGGTAATATTCATTGAAATTTCAGCACTGAGTGAACATTTGTTCTACTTAAAAATTACATTTCAGTGATATAACATGATGGTTTGAGCAGATTTCAGTATACAAGTAGGGTTAGAAATACCATCAGACACGCTAGAAGCTCTCCTGATATGCATAAGAATCAAATTAAGGAGATGTTTTAATCAGACATCTTACATTTAGCTGTTGAAAAATGTATTTTACAGCAAGAAAATTCGTGTCATAGCAGTCAGTCATCTGCTGATAGGCCTTGCACCATTTCCAGTTACTTTCGTGGTGTGCAATATCTCCTGATCTTTCACCTTTTGAATATATCAGAGACGTAATTGACCCTCATTTTTTGCATATTCTCCAGTCTAAAAAGAGACGAACTACGGTGATCGGTTAACAGCATATACCAGTGCTTCTCAAAGTTTCAATATTCGCGACCCAATATTCAATCATAATTTTCATCGCGCCCCCCTTATGCAATAACAATGCATTTAATTCAATAATACTATACTTTGACGTGAAAGCTACAATACGACTTTAACTTCTTAAATGCCATTGGCGTATATCAACTTCTCGTTCAGCCAAAGTATTAATTTCCCCGGACGTATACATACGTCTTTCCAAAGTACTATCTTTTTTGTGCGCTGCTGTTCACAAAATTATTCCGAAGGCTTTTGAATGCAAAATTAGGACCTTGACTGTTTATGTGAAATATTTACTTATTTCAAATTATTCGGTTCTTTATTCTTTCCCCCCCCCCCCAATACATCGCATACGCGCGCCTACTTGGAAAACGGTTGGGATTGGGAAGCGAATCGCGTAAGTTTGAATCGGCAATTAAGGGATTAATTATAAATAGTACAAATTGTCAAGATAAATGTTAATCTTTGTGTATAATTTTATATATGACAAGTGCATGGGGTTGCTGGTAATTATTAAACTTGTTCTTAGCTTTGTACTGTTAAATTAATTATGAAATACATTGTGTAGCACTGATACATTTATAAGTGTAATATATCAGTGTAAATGTGTGTGTATTTTATTTTTCATTATGTCAGAATGTATTTATTAATTTACTGAAAGTTAACAAAAAAATTTAATTAAGTAAAATTTTGTTTTCGACTTTTCAATATGCTCGCGCTCCCCTCGTAGAGTTGTCACGGCTTTCACGGGGAAGGCGCCCCACAGTTTGAGAAACGTTGGTATACAGGCTTCCCTCCCTTAGAATATTATTCACAAGATAAGTGAATCTGTACCTTGTAAAGTTGCTGCTTGCGTAGCCACTTGATTTGTGTGTTCTTATTTCTTTCTGTGTGATTAAATTTATCTTATGTAATTACTCGTATACAGATGCATTATCTGTCTGAATATCAATTATCATCATTGTTTGCACTCTCTTTTGTTAGGTATATCTTGTATTTCTATTGTTTTATCCATACGCATGACGTTTCCTGTTATTTGAATCAGGACAGCGAGAAATTAAAAAAGATATTTAAGAAATAAATCGAAAATATATAAATTACTCTCTAGCTGAAGTACGGATTCTTCGCAAGGGTTAATGTTTTAAAAATAAAAATTGTTCTTGATATAGTAGATGAACTGTAAGGAGAGTAGAGCCAGGTACAAAGCAATGTATAAAAAAAGAGAAATAATTTTTAATGAATGCTATTATTATTTATCCTTATTTATTATTATTCCCTTAAGAAATTGCAATGCTGTTTGGAGGTCAATTTTCGCAAACCCCATTTTGCAGCGGATCTCTTCTCCATGAAAGGAACGTGCCAGCTAAATTTCTAGTGTGTAAATGTAATAGTTGAAAAACAGGAATATTTATCTGTAACGCCTCTTAGGCCGTCACAACGCCCCTTGGGGATTGGTTCAAGTAAAAATGGGAGCTTCTTCATGGATAGGAGATAGAAGGCTATCACACCATATAAATCCCTTGATCCTATGCTCGTTTCTGATTTTTAGCGGCATGCACATTGCGCACTTTCTTTTCTAATATATATTTTGATTAATTTTTCAGATTAACTATGCATTTAGGTAACATAATATCTTCTAACTTGCTAATTAGTGCTACTGCAAAACTTTTCATTAAATCTTTGTGATGCATCTTGGCATTTTGAATCACCTTTTCTAAATGGGAATAACGATCTAAAACTTCTGTATTTCTTGAATTAAACAGCCAATTTAATTTCTCATGAAAATAAATTGGCTTTTTAAACATAAAATGTAATTTGGGGGAAAAAATTACAGATGTTTCAGATTATTATTCCCATTTAGAAAAGTGCTTATGGATCAATGCTATTGGCGTTAAGGTTATTCACACATATGTAGACAATTTATTGAAGAAAGAAAGGAGGAAAATAAAGTAAGGAATGTAGAAAGATGTGCCAGAAATAAAAATTGGTAGGGTACTAAAATCGCAAAAAGTTTTTAAACTCCATAACAAAACAAAACAAAACAAAACAGTCACAGAACATCTCGGGGTCACAAATCTTTACTTACTCACATGAGTTAAACTTCGGAGGTAGCCGTATTAATGATAAGGGACCCCCAAACTACAGGGGCCCTAACATGCGTAACTACAGTCCTACTAACAGGATTTTAAGATATAAAAATGGACCCCGAGAAAAATTTGGATACATGATCCACTCAGAACTAGCTACGCCAGTGCTCTAAGGGGCAGTAATCTTCAAAAGAAATGTAAAACAAGTTCATAATAACTAACCATGAGTCAATTACTATAACAAAAGAGAGATATACCATGATTTTCAACAATCGTTTAACATGCGTTTGAATAAAATATGTTGGCTAAATATGAAAAACAGTAATTTTTAAGTGACTACTTATATAGCGGAGGCTGTTGTAGCCATGTGGTCTTAAGCTTTTGGTTGGCGAAGTTGTGGTTGAGCCGCATGTTCCATTCTTGTTTGCTCTAGGGTTTTCGTGTTAAATCTATTGGTATTGAAAAAGACAGCGTGACACCTATTTGAAGTGTCTATCGTGGTCTGATCGTGATTCAAAATTACCCAGCGTATTGTCAGTGTGATTAGTGTATCATCCTTAAGACAGAAACGGAAAACCCCCCAAGCTTTCAATAAACAAGCTTTTAAATGAAATTTCTTTTAAAAATTTGGCGTTAATATTGATTGAACAATAAAAAGAAATGCATTTAGTGTATGAGTTTCAATAGCACTTTTTATCATATACATTACTTAAATCACCTTTTGTGGCCGTAGGTAACCTAGTGGTTAGGGCATCGAACTTCAGACCGGATGGCCTGGGTTCGATGCTCGATGCCACCAAATACCCTCCGAGTACACACAGAATACGTTATCGTTAAATCAGTGGGTCCCAATGTCTTGTGAGCGGTCGCAGCAAAAACTACCGGTGCAGTGGGCTGGAGAATATTTCCCTCCCCTCCAGTACCATGCCTAAATTCGAGAATACCATGGAGAAAAGGGGTGTCACCATCTATCGTAAAGAAGTCCAAACTGTCTCAGGCTCTGGCAACTTCCCTTCGGGAAGGACGCGACAACAACAACAACAAATCACCTCTTTATATGTACTCACTGATATCTTTCAATGCAATGATTTTCATTAGGAACACATTAGAGAAGAAGATGGACTTTGAAGTAATTCAAATTTGGGTTTGTCCAATTCTGATCGGGTCGTTTTATTTTAATACTCAATTATTTATTCCACTGTAGAATAAAGGATTGATAAGAGCTTGTGAGAGTTGTAGTTATATTAAGAAGTCTCAGGGGTGTTATCTTTCTCTAGAGGGATGAAAATATAAACAATATTCAAACATATATAACTCTTTGAAATTAAAATTAAATCATTTGAATCTTTTACAGACTATTTATAAGAGAAATGGGGCTGCAGAAAAGTATAAAATGTTTAAAATATAATCAATTTAAAAAATTATAAGCATATGAAAATAAACATTTCTATAAGAAATATTAATTAAGTTTTACGTTGTGCATGCTATTTTCTAAAATAGTAGCTTTGATTACTAGCTATAAGTTGATTTATAAAGTTAAATGTATCCTTATTACATTGTAGCAATTTATATTAGTATAATAATAAATTATATCTCTTTAAAAAAAATTACATTTTCAATTTTTTTTTAAAAAAAAATTCAATATTTCTCAAATATTTTGAAATACAAAAGATATATTATTCTTAAACGATGAAGGGCTTAAAGAGTATGATACATTTTTTAATTCTATTAATTTTTACACATCAGAAGCTACTATTTTACAAAATAGCTTGCGCAACGCAAAAATTATTCAATATTTATTACATAATTTCATATGCTAATAATTATTTAAATTATAAATATATTTCAAACATTTGTACTTTTTTGAAGCTATAATCCTTTGTAAATAATGTGTGAAAAATTCAAATTATTTAATTTAAATTTTTAAGATTTATACCTGTTTGAAAATTGTATATATTTTCACCCCTGAGTTAACACCCCTGAGACATCTTAACGTCGCACAATAAATCTGCAAGGGGGCTGTTGGTGACGGACTTCGTAAGTTTGAATCCTTGTCTGGTGGCAAGAACAACACCTGGGCTGGTATTCCCACTCCTTTTCTAACATCCTCACCCCACCAACGGGAGTACGTTTGAGCCTTGATAGACTCGATATGTAACGACCCACTATATATGACAGGTTTTCAGTGGCACTAGGCTTGAACTCATGACACGCTAGTCATGAGTCCGTGATCTTAAACCAGAGGTTCCCAAACTTTTATGCCTCATAGACCCCTTGACAAGTTTTTCGGTTTGGGGTAGACCCCTACTTACCTAATATTAAATTTTTGCAAATTCATCAACTTAAATGGGTTTTTGACAGCAGGTATAGAGCTGCATTCTTAAAAATATTAAAATTTTTAACTGTAATGAAGTATAGTGTTTAAAAATTAAGTAAACTCATGTTAATTCATAAAATATAAATTTAATTAATTCGCATGTGTTTTCTTAATTTTAAACACTATTTTATGCATTAAGTAAATTAAAATTTGATTAATGCCTACAACAAATGTTAAATAAAAGAACTGAGCAACTAACAAATGCTTTTAGGGAGAGGAATGAATCTGGGGATGCAATAACAAATTTTCAACATTTGGCAACAATCTTGTCAGGTTTAACCCTAAATATCTCCTCGGTTAATAGTGTCCAGTATTTTCTTGTTTTTTTTTTTTTCTTTTTTTGTTTGCTTTTTTCTTTTTTGTTTTTTTTTGGAGAGTGGCAAGCGCAATGAAAAACTCCTTCTCAATTGGAAAAACAATTAAAAACTTTCTCAAGATATTCCATAATAGGGAATAAATAACAGGTGTATCTTTTTAAAGCCAAAATTATTGACATCCGCTTATAAACTTAACTTTGAGGTCTTAGTTAGTGCCTATTCCTAATGTCTAGTTCTTGTAATATGACTTTTTTTTTTCAAAGTGACCATATGAAGTCATTGCCTATTGTGGTATTACGACAGTCAAAACATTTTCAAAGCTAGTTTCAAAATCAAAAAAAAAGGACGTTGAAATGTTGAACGTAGGTCACCTTTTTCCTGGCAGATTGTCCGTGACAATTGTGAAATTGTGAAAATTTGAGAGGTCCAAAATTATACTCCTTTAGCTTAATTCTGGCACACACAAGAAAGGCTGAAATGTGGTCCTTGTTTTAAAAACAATTATGCTGTCACCTTGGAACTGCAAATTAACCTTATTAAATTTAGTAAATAAATCTATTAAATAGGTAATTCTCGTTTCCACTTGATTAAATTTCCTTTTAAAATTAAAATCACAATCAGGTTTAATGAGAGCCACTATCGTAGACGACCCCCATTTACACCTCATGGACCCCCAAATTATTTTTTCGCTGGAGGTCGTCGTAGACCCCTGGGGGTCTATATAGACCACTGGGAAACACTGCCTTAAACACTAGGATACTGCGGCCCCAATAAGAGCTTGTAACGGGTCTGTCGGAACCTTCTGCTAATCCTCTTAGGGAAACATTATTCTTTTTAACTGTAAGTTCTGTGGAAAACCTTCTCCTGAAGAAGATTTGATTTATTTAAATGAATTGTTCTATTTAAGCATTGGAGTTTAGTTGCACGAAGTTAGTCGACGGATAATCGCTGGATGGTCGATTATTGATAATTGGAGAATAAAAGTCATAAAATTGTTCTTAAGATTTACGACCGGAGGTCGTATAACTAAGACATTTTAAGCGAATTCTAGCGTAGAAGTCAAGAGTGCTCCAAGAGTAAGTTAAATAAAATTTAAATATATGTTAGGAGCCTTAAACCGTGTGATTGCTCTTATAATCACTTAATAAGTGTATTTCCAAATTTGAGATTAGGTAAAAGTGATCAATAAATTTGTATTTAAAACTTTATATGGCTGATCTTTGCTCGAGTCCCCAAACAGTAACAACCGCTAGTCGGTGGTTACAAGTTTGTGAGAGATAATATAATTAAATCGTTTGTCAATTCGAATGTAGTCTCTTTTTTGCAGGAATAAATCCATTTTCAAATAAACTGCTAAAACATTTATATAAAATATATATCTCCTTTTTATTTCCAGAAAAGATATTCAATGTATATGATATTCAAAAAAGTGGCCCATGAATTGTTGTGCAATAAGAAAAGAAAAACTTTTTTTTTTAGTTTTCAAAAGGAAATACTTCTCTTTTCTGGATAAAAATAAATCCTACAGAAAATCCAGCAAATGAACTGCACTATCAAAATTTATCAGCAATGAGCAAAGAAAAAGCAGCAACAATCATGAGGGGATACATTTATAAATACTAGAGATAAAACAGATGATTTTCTAGTCGAAGACCAGACTGGTTTATAGGGCATCGAGGTGTATTTCTAGCTTCTGGATTCATGAAAATTTTGGTTTCTGTTCCATAAAACAAACAATCGCCAATTTCGTATGCGCCGCAGGAAGCAGACCGAAGTAGCAGACTTTGCTAGGGGATTCAAGCTTGTTTCATCTTAAATGCGTAACGTTTTATTATTTTTACAAACAGGAAAGCTTCCGATGTTTTTCTTAAATAGCATACTGTAAAGTAAACCTCCGTGACTTAGTTTAAAAGAGGGATCAATTGTTTTATGCTGTCCATACTATGTTCTATCACATTAATTATATAGTTCAGGATTGTATGTTTTGCCAATTTTATAATACATTTTACAAAAAGATATACAATTTCGCATTTAGATTTTATATGAATTAAAAAAAAACAAGCGTAATAAGTGGGTTTAAGTCATTCCACAACAAAAATTGTGAACACAGAATATTTCAATGAAATTAATTATTGTTTTCCAATTCGAATTTCAAATGGTGCATAATTTTATCAATCGAGCATTCGAAAACTATACAAATATTTAATATAATAACTAATTTTATGAATCCATTCAATGTTCTAATATGATTATAATCAGTAAGATATATACTTTGAAGCAACACAGTTGCAAACAATAATTAAATTAAGGTTTACAAAGAACTTCTGCTATTGAGATTTACTATATAATTGAACAATTTTGATCTGTTTTATAACGTATCATCAAAAAACATACATCTTTTAAAAGGAAAGTAAAAATACTCAAACACATAATACACCATAATCAAACTAAGGATTCAAAATTTAGTCAAGTACTACTCTCCATATTTGCAATGTTAATCCATGAGAAATATACTAATGAGGGAGAAAGAGATCTATAATTTTCATGAATGTTCTCCTTAAATAAAGCATCGCTTTAAAGAATATCGATAACATGCATATTATAGAAAAGCTAAAGTTCACCCATTAGTCTTTTTGGGCCTAATTTCTACAAATGCTTATTGGACATTAGTGCCTACGATAAAGACAGACGATGAAGCAGTACTTAAGCTTAGAAATGAAACTGAGGTAAACATTTTGTGAATGTCTTTACTACGATAAAGATGGTTTAATATAATTAATCACTTAGCCCAGGAATAATTTAATATTACGTACCGTTTTCAATTCATAATTAATTTTAAATAATATTAATATTTATAATATGTAATGTTATTATAGTGGAAGCATTATAGTATTTCAAAATCATAGAGTAGTCCTGTAGGTTGTACAACATACTTGAAACAGATTGGTTTCAAACTTAACTATAAACAGCTGGTGAATTCTCACTACATAAGTATATGCTTAAACAAATAATAAAAAAAAAATGTAAGTCAATTCCTACTTAGATCAACAAAGAAAAATTTTATTTTAGCTACTTTTTATTAAAAAAGTACAATTAATATAAATATGTATATACATATGAGAGAATTACAACATTAAAAGGTAATTAATTTTTATTCATTTTTATTAAAGTATCGTATTGTCATCCAAATTAATCGTGTATTTAGTTTTGATCCAATTTGCTAAAAATGAAACCAACGTGGTTGTATCTGTAATTCTCTAAATAATATCGTATCGTTATCGTATTTTTACTCAAAACACAAAACTGTATCGAAAATTGCAGCTCAAACGAGCGCTTTAAAATGTGAGAAAAAAACCTTTTCATGTTTTGAAGAAAGTCACCAAAATAGTCGCTAAAACGCCAAAAATGATGATAACGTGGCTGTATTTGTAATTCTTTGAATAATTAGTTTTAATCAATTAATTTTTATTAATCAGAATTAAATTACTGTATTTTCATCAAAAATAATCAATTATATATATTTTCAGCTAAATTGAGTGCTTTAAACTGTATTTTATTAACGATTGAAAATTCCACGAAAATAAATAAATACATATATAGAGAGTGTGAGCTAATAGCAGGAATTGAATAAAGTAGTCATACATTTAAGTTATCCTATTATCATGGTAGAACTACATATACTTTGAAAAACATCAGAGATATTGCGATTTAGAGTATGTCATGTATATTCAGGGGGAAATTAAGCAGTGGGGGGAAGTAAAAACGTCTATCAGGGACGCTAAGAATATATATTGGGTTAAAGTATTATAAGGCATCGTTACAATTTATATGAACAGTGACAAATGAACTAATAAGAATCTGATATTTAGTTTTCTGACTGAATACTGTAAAAAACAGGAAGAAATGTCCATACGAATAGGATCCTTAATTCAATATGTCTAAGTTTTACAGGTTTTCTATTTGAATGTGGTATAACGTTGGAAAAACGGTGAATAACGTTGCTATAGAATATCATAAGAAAAAAATTTGCAAAGCTCTACAAAAATGTAACCATTTCTAACAATATCTTTCATATATTTTTTGCTAAATACTGATTAATAAAATGCCTTGATTACTAGAAACTTCACTTTAATAAATGAAACATGTAGCGATTTTTTTTAAACATTTTTTATTCCAATATTAGCTATTAGTTTAAAAATACTATGTATTCCTATGCAATATAAGAAACAACCCCGTTAATTTGTTGATCTATCAAAAGAATGGGTATTAGAGTGGAAGTATTATGTGTTCCAATACAAAGCTATCATAAGCAGCCCTGTTAATTAATGATCTATCGAAAGAATGGGTATTAGATTAGATTGAAAACAATGTGCTTCCTGTGAGGTCTACTTCACTTACCAATGGCAGTTAATTGACAAAGGATGATAACTATTATAAGCATTCAATTGAAGCTTATTAAAAATCATTTATGCAATAAAAATGAATAATGTTTGAAGATAATTGGTGAAAAAGCTTTTTATGTAATGATTGCCTTATGGTGTCATATTGGTTTCTAATGGTATTGAGATAATGTAATGCAGTGATTCCCAAAGTGGTCTATATCGACCCCCAGGGGTCTATGACGATCTACAAGGGGTCCACTCCAGCGAAAAATAATTTAGTGGTCCCACGAGGTGCAAATAGGGGTCTATAATAATGGCTCTTAAAAAAATATTTGATCTAATGGAAACCTGATTTTACCAATTTAACTGATTTATTTACTAAATTTAGTGAGGTCAATTTGTGGTTACTAGGTGACAGTACAAATTTTATTAAGACAAGGACCATTTTATCATTCCTTTCTAGAATTAAATCAATGAAATATATATAATATTAGACGTCGCGAATTTTCTCAATTTGTCGCAGACAATCTGTCAGGACATTTTAACCTACATTCAACATTTAAATGCCCTATACTCAGATTTCGAAACTAGGTTTGAGATTGCTTTTTTATATAGTGATACCACATTATAGAAAATTGATTCATATAGTCACATTGAAAAAAAATTTCATATTACAGCAGGATCAGAAAAGGCACTAACGATCTTAAAATAAAGTTTAGAAACATATGTCAGAAATTTTGGCTTTAAAAATGCATACATGTTATTAGTCGCAAATTATGGAATATTCTGAGAAAGTTTTTAAGTGCTTTTCCTAGTTTAGTTTTCAAAAACTAAAAAAGAAGGCGGAGGAGGAACTGGACACTTACTAACAAAAGAGATTTAGGGTTAAACCTGAATCGATTAATATTAAGTATTGGAAATTTATTATTGAAGCACCAGATTCCTCCCTCTCATTAAAAACATTTGTTTGTTGTTCAGTTGTTTTATGTAACAGCTGTTTTATGCATTAAATAAATTCATTTAAATTTAAATTTAATTCATTAACATGTGCTTAACATGTAAGTTTTAAACGCTTTACTTCATTGTAGTTAGAAATTTAATTCTATTAAAGTAAGTAGAGGTACCAGATGTCAAAAAGACGTTTAAATTTATAATTGTTCAAAAATCCAGTATTATAGGTATGTAACGGTCTACCCGAAACTGAAAAACATGGCAAGGGATCTATGAGACAAAAAAGTTTGGGAACTTCTGGTGTGATGGCTAAAATGTAGATTATCACTAAAATTCAGATATTGGAATCTGTATTCCAATGAATACAGAGGACCATAGAAACCTAATATTTACAGTCAGAAAATCTATAACCTACAAACGATATATGATATCAATAGTGGGTTCAAATTCTGATTCCATCCAATATAGTTGTGTTAATATCCCTGACCATACTGACCCAACAAGAGCTTAGAGCTATTAAGCTGGTCTCGCGGGAGTATAATTGCATGGGATTATGCAGATTAATGAGGAACTACTGAGCATTAAATCAAAGTAATCCTCAAGTTCCGTTCATAGTGCGGGAAGTACAAAATTGAAAAGCTGGTCAGCTTCTAAAATGGATGATAATTATTCCTTAAATGAAAAATTTAGATCCCATAGAAAATTTTTTTATCTTCCTATAGGCATTGTGCTTAGTAAAAAATTCACACTTTTTGACCTCATACATTATATTACTGGAATATACGTATAGTATTTAAAACAAAGCACACCCCCATTACACGAAACTCAGACTTCTGATACATAAGAAAACTCTTTATAAGGAAATACTGCATTCCGTAAAAGCACACCCAACCTATGTTTGAGGGACTTGTGACAATTCACATGTAGATTAACTTGAGTATTCACCAAATACATCAGTAAAACAAATTGCAATTTACTGAGGCATGTAAAAGAAAATATATAAATATCAGAAGAAAAGTTCTCAGAGAATTCTCGAACTAATTAAGGAGAAGAAAATAGAAGGTAAAGATTAGAAATATCTGTGTACATCTGAATGAACTTTAAATACTAATTAAATTAAATAATAATTTAAACCATGGAACAATAGTAATTGTCAGATTGTCCGTATGAATAATATAACTAATATACGTAATTTAATGCTGTCTTCGTTTAATGTTAAAGCATGGGACCTGAATTTGGAATAATTTTTTAATAATAAATGAACGTTAGTATTATATAATCTGGATTCATTATTGTATAGTGAGCAGCATATTTTATCTATCATATTAAGCAATTTTTATCTGAATCTATTCATTCTTTATTGTATAAAATGTGCTTTGTACTTTTTCTCCCATTGTAAATTATCCTATACGTCATAAGCTGAAATGTAGATGCCGCCACGTTATATGTAGATTCGTAACAGAAGCGAGAGTTTTCAACAAACTGCTTTTAACATAAGAGAGAGAGCGTGGGTTCCAATGAATGAGTTTCTCCCATATCGCTGTCCAATCCTGGATTATATTCTAGCAAACTTGCTTTAATTTATTCCTCCAAACGTTTACTTTTACTTCTTATGTACCGTCTAAGTATTCACCCTTTGTAACTGTGATATTATTTATGTTATAAAATGTATTAGTTTAACCCGAGATTTTGATGATTACTTTTGATCGTAACCTAGTAATGACGTAAAGAACGGTTACACTATAACATAATGCTAAATGCCCTATCTCTTTACATGTTAAAATAAAAAAAAATACGTTTTTGAAGAATATTTTGATATTTTAAGAAAGCTATTTTATAAACATAGAGATGTATGATTTATAAATTGTATATTTTCATACAAATTGAGATTTCTATCTTAAAATAGGCCCTGCGGCCTATTATTTCAGGCCCTATTTGTTCAGGCTCTCGTACACTTGACGGAAAGACAGCCTTAAATATAACTGGGTATTTGAAAAGAAAGAAATAATTACAAATACTTTCATACTATCATTTTTATTTTGAAAGAAAAAATAACCATTCAATTTATAAACTCATGTGGAAATTAAGAAAATTAATAAAAATCTTCAAGTGAGTTTAAATTTGATTGTCACTCACTAATTTTTTTCTTCAGATAAATTAAAATTTCCACCCAAGAACTTCAAAATATCGCAATAAATAATACTGGTAAAACAAAGAATTTTTCAAGCAAACAACCACAATACTTCTAAAGAAGAAATTAAAATATGAATTCCTTTTCGTATAGACAGATCCGTAGATAGAGCTGTTGAAGTAAAGAACACCTGTTTACTTGTTAGAAATCCCATCCAGCGAATACATTTTGCTGCGGATAAAATCAACATAATGCCAGTGGGTTTTTTTTAAGGGCATGAGAATTATTTTCCGTTTTAAGCAGTTATTTTTAATATTTCTGTTTTGCGTATGGCATCCTGCCATTTATCTGTTGCTTCTCCTTCTTTCTTTTTTTCCCCTAAAAGTGATAATCGCCGACAAATGTTTTTCTCTCTCTGAGTAAATGGATTTTGGTATTTAAGTTACATCTATTTCATATATCTTCTTTGTTTTAAGAGAATTAGAAAACATCATATATATAGCAAAAAAAACCAGCTTTGAAATCTGGCTGAGAAAAAAGGAAGAAAACCATTGAGTTTTGCACATACTCATATGAGGAGAAAATTCATTCTCGCTAGTTTTAAAGTGAATATTAGTAGATATTATTCTGGTTTATTTAATGTTTTCTTTGTTAATATATTTGTTAATAATTAATATTAATATCTCCGCCTTTGACCTTCATGAACAATATTTAAAAGATCCCCTCTACTTTTGAAAATAATAATTTGTATCTTGTAATAAAATACTTATTACCTGTCTTGTAAATTATTTACAACAGTGGTCTTCAAACTGTGTTCCATGGAACCCTAGAGTTCCATAAAATAAAATAAAAATTCAGAAAAGGAAAACTATACATGTTTACGTAAAATAGATTCACAATCTCAAAGGAGTTTGTATGACCACATGTCTCGAATGACGTTTTTCCCAACGTATGTCCTACTTCCCCAGTGGGAAGAATTTTTTAAAAAAATCGATACAGGAAAGCCTTTCTTTTCAGTAATTTATGGTATTTTTTTATTATAATATAAGAATATTAAAGCTATTTTCTTTATGTGTACTGCCTGGATTGTGAATATTTTATTATCGGTGAAATTCGGTTTCTCAAAATAACTTTATACTCATTATTGCAATGATTTTCAAAACTAAAAGGAATGGAATGAATTGGATTCAGATGACAGTGCTAAAAGTTTTAAGATGATGCATGTTTTCCCATTTGTTAAAAAAAACACCTATAAGAGAACACTTTCGAAAAAATATTTAACTTATAAAGTAATATATTTCCCAGAAGAGAATACCAAGCATGAATGGATAAATCAGAAAGCTTGCCTATGAACGAGAAGGAACAACTTATTCACATATAAACAGATTATAACTCGATGAAATGTAACAATTGGAATTAATTTTAATTTGCTTTTATACAAGGGGGAGCCTTAGACGCACCACAACATTTGTGCAATAAAATATATCCACCGTAGTTAAGGATTATTAAGAGGACAATTTTACAAACCGAACCGAATGAAATCATTGGTATGTGAATCTAATGAATGGATTTATATTTTTTTGTTAAATACCTTGTTTGAGATGAAAAATTATGAGTGATATTTATTTCAATTTATTTATAAGATAGATCAGTTGTCTTCAAAATGTTTTACAAGGGGCCCTGGGGTTTCACGTGGCATACACAAGAGATCCACAAGTCACAATAAAAAATTGAAAGAAAATTATAAACAGTTATGCAAAATGGATTTACGTTCTCGATGAAGTTTACATAAATTCAAGTATCTAAAAAGATTATGACAGTGTCATTAAAACTGAAACTTCTATATATATATTATGACTTTATTTTGTAATACATTTTATTAAATTTTGTTATAGTAAAAAAATATCCAATTTTTTTTTCTATATTTACTGTTTTCTGGATTCTTACTATTCTATTGTTTACTATCCAACGAAAATATTTTATACTCGTTAGTATAATTTTTTGGCACAATTGAATAGTTCCCTAATGGAAAATGTATCCTTTTTTATTATTTCTGGTTAAAAGCACCTGTAATGAAGAAAAGGGAACAACTTATTGACATATCAAAAGATTCGATGTTAAATTCTAAATTTAATCAGAAACACCTCCTATATCTTAGGCTGTAAATTTGTAGAATACACTCGACATATATATATATATAATAATAATTTTTATCCTTTTTTTTTAACTCTTTGTACTAATATTTAAAGTAACTTTAATTCTTTGGTCTAAAAATAACATTCTAATCTTAATCGTAATCGGCTAGTCCGAAATCCCGGTCCCGCCCATTCTATCCAATCAGAACAACTATTACGTAATAATCACGCACTTGCACTGCTGGTATAAAAAACAAAAATCTCGTGTAATCGCTCTCTTTGTCTGTTTGCTGTCATTATGTAAGAATGTAAATAACTGCAGCTCATTGTGTTTGTGTTGTGTCCGTCAGGATGTCGATTCTGTCATATGTGTCTGCTTACGTGTTTTTTAACGAATATATGTTAATATATAAAGTGATTGAGCAGTTACGCTATGTGTGCTTCAGAATGAAAGATAAAAGTCAATTGTGAAGACGTCAGAATTGAGTTAGAAGAGAATTGAATATATGACAACAACCAACACCGGCCCTCACTACTACAATACTCCATATATATATATATATAATGTCATTGAAGACTATGTATTTAAGTTTATAATATTTCTCAACATGTACGGCAACAAGAGCAAAATACAGCAAACACTTAACACAGAAAAGTGCGACTGCTGATAGCTTCGGTTGACCTAAACTTCAACATTTTTTGTAACAATATGCAAGCATATATCCCAGTTAATAATTACAATACAAGGATAGATGTAACTTGGATAGATTTACGCCGCATTCTTGGTGGGATCCATGTGAATGGATCATGGAGAAAAAGATCTAACTTAGAACTTTACAAATTATATAAACAAACTGATATTGTAAAATTTGTCTAATTACAGAGACCTAAATGAGCTGGTCGTCTGGCTAGAATGAATGAAGATCGTTGCTGCAAGAAAATCTTTCTGGCAAAGCCCATGGAAATAGACCTTGGGGCAGACCCCCGTTAAGATGGATTGACTGTATAGAAAAATACCTAAAAATTTTAAAGATCAAAAATTAGAAAACCGTAGACAAAAGTAGGGATGCCCGGAAAAGACTTCTGGAGAAGGCCAGGGGGCCCACACAGGGCTTTCGAGCCATTGAAGAAAAAGAAAACAAATACGAAATGCTATTGTTGATAGCTTCAATAGACCAAATTTTTTTAACAATATGCGAACATATATCTCAGTTAATAATTAAAATACAAGGATAGATGCAACCTGGAGCCCAGATTAATGATATTCATGAGTAAATGCCATTAAAATTAGGAAAAAAACATTAGTAAAAAATGCAGTATTTTTCTTTCAAAATGATTAAATAATGGTTAAATTTATATTTTTAATCAGTATTAGGTTAAATTGTGTTCTATTGTTGTTTGCAGTTATTCTTTTACAAAATAGTTTAATATTAATTTTTTGTATTTTGAATTTTTTTTCACTAAAATAGATTTAAAATACGGATTGAAAATCAGAACCTTACAGATACATACGAATTACAACAGGATGATTCTAAAATCACGAGAAAACCTTTGAGGGATGGTAAGGTTTAACGGAAATATAGAACGTTCATTAGCAACATACATGGCGAGTATTTCCGCAAAGAAAATGTTCAAATTGTTTTAGAAATTGCATACACCAACAATCAAACAGTAAAACTCTCCAAACGGTTGGTTGACGACATGTTGAAGATAAGCTACATCCCTTATATTTGTGTGAGGTGTTTTGTTCACATAGTCCAGGATGGCTTCTTCCGGGTGTGTCTGTCGTACAGTCCTCGATCTACCTTTTCCATCAGTTTTGGGGGTAAATAAACCATTTTCACAAAGCTGTTTATGTAATCGCTGAAACATTTTGTGTTTCGGCAAGCGTCTACATGGAAAGTTTTCCTGATACAACCGTCATACTGCTCCGACATTAACATTAGCAGCACTGTACATAAAACGCATGTCTGCCTATTCGCTATAAGTAAAATAATTCTTAATGAGTGAAATCTCAAGCGCAAATGCGGATTTCTGTAGTTTAGAAAATCACTGCCACTTTACTGCTTTCAATTATCGCCAATATTGCCAACCAATCACGCCATAAAGAACACCAGGCATGCATGATGGTTTATGGATGCAATTTTTTAAACTACTTTAACATTTTTTCTGCGGAATCACAAGTTAAATATGCTGTCAATGAACATTTTATATTTCCTATCTGCGACAGCAGCATCAGGAGTATTATACACCTTTTTAAACAGCTTTCAGATTGGCACCCTATCCATCTACAATGGTCCCCTTCTCATGTAGACCAGACCGTGAACGAAGCAGCGGATGACCTTGCGAAGGCAGCTGCCAGCGATCCTGTGGATCCGGTAGATCACATGGTCTTTACGTCGACCGAGATCTACTCCAAAGCTAAATAATTAATATGTAGATCCTGGTGTGTTCCTCCTGAACACTCATGATACATTCAAAAACACCCTGGATCCTCCTTATCATTCAAGGAATCCAAATCTTATCAGACGGCATTCTCATGATTTTTCGACCGGTCAACTGAGGTACATGAATTTTGAAGGTGGCAAAATAAGCTTCCCAATTTGCTCCAAATGTAACACCAGTACTTTTTCTCCTGAGCACATTCTGCAAAGTCTGGGATTTTCCTGTGAGGAGGATGTTGTTTCCCCCTGCTGTTCATCCTTTGTGCAGATTTATGGGCTCATGGGTCTGGTCTAGACAAGATGGAGATTAGTCTTACCACCACCATATTTAAGTTAATGTATTATTTGCTCTGTTTTGTGCCCCAACAGAACGCGACACTTCCGCCCATATATTCCTAATAAGAATTGTTTATTTTAGTTAACTGTACCACCCCTCAAAGTTTATTCCGTGATTTTAGAATCACCGGTAGAAATTGCATAATAGCTTGCAGAATGCATGATAATGTATAGCTGTGTGAGTATGATAAACACTTTCTGACATGAGCATCTTGTCGTATGACCAGTTTGAGAAGGTAGTCAATTTTATTTACTTTTTTATTGGTTTTCTTAATCTCACATACATATTTCTTTTTTAGATAAAATGTTTACGAAAATTATAAGTTTCTGGCTAGGTTTTTCTTTTACCATTTTAAAATTAGTGATTAGTTCATTGTAATAAAAATTAGTACAAACTTAATTATATAGCATATTTAAAACTGCATTGAATATTAATAGATGCTTACTCCTCTTTCTTCTTAATAGTTAAAAATAAATTCATAAATTTGCTTAGTGAGCAGAGTTCGTAGAAATCCTGAAACATCTGAAAACAAGTAACCCTATCTTATAAAGAAATGTAAAAGTTACAAAAATAGCTAAGCTTATATTTCTTCTTATCCGACCACCAAATTAATGTCCTTTCCACATCGACCTTTAGGAAGACATTTTCACAGCCAGGCATTTAGGATTTGCTTGTTCATTACAGCAAGCGGCAGCTAAAAGGGATTTGGTAACAGATTTTAGTTATCCTACAGAAAATTTCTTTTCTTTGCAATCAAGTAGTTCCATTCCAGAGAACTAGAATAAATGACTTTCAGTGAATCTGAAAAAGCCCAAATGCCACCACCACAAATGCAATTTCCACGGAATTAAATTACGAAATGCAAGACATTGATTGTGCAACAAGCTCAGAGATATATCACTGGTCTCAGGTCATTAAGTGAAGTAATCTCTCTGACTTTTCAGGGAAAAGGCTTCATTTAATTGTCTCTGATATCCAATTCGCAGGGTATTTGAATATTCTGGCTATTGCAAGAGATATGACCAGAGAGATATGTGATGTACTGCTAAGCACTGAAAAAATGTATTTATAGATATCGTAATTAATTCCTTTAATACTCATTGCTCAGTTGTGTAACATATTGTTCTATTACAAGAATTCTTAAATCCTTTTCATAAATTGGATCAGCTTAATATATCTATTTGTTCATAAATTGGCTCTCTAAAATTGTCCATGGACAAATAATATTAAAAAAAAAGTTAAGTCAATTCCTACTTAGGTCAACAAAGAAAATTTTTATTTTAATTACTTTTTATTAAATATTTACAATTAATATAAATCTGTATATACATATGACAGAATCAAAATATTAAGTCACAAAATAGAAAGCGATTTTCCATTTTCCTTTCTTTATAAGGTGTTGGACTGGTTTTTTGTCTGTTACTATTTATTCATCAATTAAATTTAATTATTTTTTAATGTGGAAAAGAAATCACACACTCAGAAGTTAGGTCATCATTATCCTTGTATTCGAATCCACGCTCTTTGGATTAGAAGTTCAAACGCGATATCCATTGCGCTACAGGGACACAGAAAATAATTTTCCTTTCTATATATGCTGTTGGGCAATTATAATGGTTTGTTACTATGTATTCTCTCATTTTTAATTTAATTAATGAAGTAATATTTGAAAAAAAACTGTATTATCATCAAGTGTCATCCACTACAAGTTTTAGTAAAATGTATTTGTGAACTTGAATGGGTGAATAGAACGTATGAAAATTCACGATTGAAAATTTAAACAAGGTATATATATATATATATATATATATATATATAGGGGGAGAGTGGACTAATAGTAGTAATTGAAAAATGTAAAGCGGATTACACCAAAATAGGTGAGCGATTCTTCTATTTCCACACCACGCCATGTAAAGAGAATTTAGATAATATTTAGATACATATATACTTAAAAAATCGCAAATCTCATTATTGAATTCAGTGTGGACACAAAGAAATTTTGAATACTACGAGGGCTGATTTTACGTAATGTCCGTTTGTTTTTTAAAAAAATATCAACAATATTTCGTTTTAAAAATCATTTATTTTAGGATTGTACATACTTTTGCCTATTTTTCTATCTAGTTGCCAATTTTATTAATGCTCTTGTCATACCTTATACCTAAGTTTTGAAACCCTTTTTCAAAGATGTCTGCCGCCTGGTTGGACAGTCAAGAGTTCACGACCGCTTTCACTTATTCGTCGTTACTGAAACGCTTCCCGCCAAGACTGAGTTTAAAGTACCGGAAAAAGTGGAAATCGCTCGGAGCAAGGTCGGTGCTGTATGGTGCATGGTCCAAAACCTCCCAAAAGATTCGATTAACTCTTGAGTCGTTCGGGAAGTGTGAGGTCTTGCGTTATCGTGGAGGAGCAAAACACCTTTGACAACATACCACACCGTTTGTTTTGCAATGTTCTTCGGAGCTTCCGTAGATTTTCAGAGTAGGCACCTGTGTTGATCGTTGTTCCTTGTGGCATAAAGTCCACCAGCAAAATTGTGCTCCGGTCCCAGAACCTGTTGCCAAAATCTTTCCCTTTGATAGCGTTTGTTTTGCTTTGACCTTGACGGAAAAAGATGTGTGTCGCTTTTCCATCGACTGTTGCTTTGATTCGCGCGATTCGACTCAACATGTCATCCGCTTCTTCCTCATAACGAATCAAAAAATCCAATGAAATAGCAAACCACTTGTCTTTGTGTTCCACGGTGAGTAGTCTGAGTACCCACCAAGAACACTGTTTCTTAAAGCTGAGGTCTTCAATCACAAATTTGTACACCACCGACCGAGAAACATCGAGAAATTCCAATGAAAGAGTGGTTATTGTGAATGTCCTGTTCTTACGGATTTTTGTTTCAACTGCTTACATCAAATCATCAGTGATTACAGAGAGCCGGCCTAGGCGTTCTTCGTCATGGACGTTTGTTCGCCCATCTTTAAACTTCCTGGCCCATTTTCGAACTAAATTGTCACTCATTGCTTCTGTGCCATAATCTTCTGTTATTTGGGGATGAATGTCTGCAGCCGACATGTTTCACGCAGTCAAAAAATTGATAACAGACCGTATCTCACACTTGGCGGGCGATGATTCAATCACATTAAACATTTTAAAGACACACAGCGAATCTTAACGACTGTTACAGAGCTGGAAATGGCGCGAATGTGTTCGCGAAGGATGCTGGTCAGTTACGCAGATACTCGTTACAACGCACGCGCGAACTAGAGAACTTACGCGTCAACGGACCTTACTTTAAAAATGGTCCTCGTAGATTATTTCAAGATATAATAAAGCCAAGTTAAAAAAAAAGGGAATCGGTACCAATTTTGCCAAACTAAAAAAACATCACTAATTTAAGAAAAAAAATGCCAAATGCTGCCATTGTTATTATTACTGTATTCGAACGTGCTTAAAAGAGGTTTCCACTATTTGCTGTATATCGCGGTCTTTCGATTTGACGAAATTGATTGACGGTATAATATGTAAGAGAGAACCAGGAATTCAAATCACTCCTTCATTTAAAAGAAAGTGTGTGAGTGTGTGCTTATGACCACACGATAGAAGTGATAATTTCGAATTTCGTAATGTTATTTCAGGAATTAGTTAAGTGAATAAAAAACAAGAGGATATTAGTATTGTCATATAAAATTATTTATTCATATGTGTCTGTTCTCATAAAGTGATATTTTTTTGCGAAATATGCAATCATATTTGTCAATAAATTCTTGTCTAATAAGAATACAATGTAGGTTTTTGGTAGCTGAAATAGGTTATATAAATACTTTAGTTCAAAATTATTTAAATATCTGAAAAAATACTTCGGCAAGCGTTATCCCGCACTTTGTCGTGCTTTCATTAAGATCATTTGACACAATTAAATTGGATTTTGATTTTAAAAAAATCTACTCTGAAGGCTTTGATTTGTCTTTTCAACATTAAAACCCCACTTAAAATAATAGGCAATTTGTTCTGAAGAGTTGATCCGGCTTCAGTGTAGGTAACTAAATTTTGGTGAACGAATTCGATAATTTTCTCTACACTGTGATTTGGTGAAATATAAACAGCAACACAATTAGAATTATGTGTCCAGTTTCTGCTCTACATTTCGCTGCACAAATTTCTCCGATGCATGACTCAAATGATTCAGTATTATTGTTACCATTGTTACGAGAGTTACAAACCCGAGCGTAACAAAGCTTGGCTTTTTAACGTTTCCTGGAGAACGTGTCTAAAGAAGTTATCACTTCAAAAATTAACCTTTAAAAGATTCCTAACGTTATAAAATCATAAATACCGCAATTCTCTGCATCACTGCAATATATTTTAAGGCAATATATACTCAGATATCAGTCTGAAAGCAGTCCCAAAATATTTAAATGTTTACTTTATTTATATCAAAAATTTATTTATTCACAATCCCATTTCATTTTATTTGTACATCATGGGAGTTTTATTAAGGGCAGAGTGTTAAGTTTCCAGGAAGCTTAAGTTCATAAATTAGGATATATTTATGTTATGCAAAGATTCTTTCAACTTACCTTGATGCCTAACAGATGTTTAAAAGGGACAGCATTTACAAACTTCATCACACAAGAAAGTGTTAGCTATTGCTTTTAAGAGTTTGCCTTTGGTATTGATTGGCTCATTAGGTATTGCTCATTGGCTCATTAGGTATTGATTACACTTGTCAATTCCTGTCACATGCAGGATAGATTCTAGACTCCGAACAATACCCCGCCAGTGGACATTAATCAATAGGAAAGGATTATGGGGGATGATAAATAATGGCGGAGGATCTGTCAATCCGATAGATGTGTCTTGAATCAAAGGATATACCATGTGTAGGTTATTTATATGCAACAAATTTAGTACCAGCCTTTCACTTTATATTATTTGACAGCATTATGCACGTTTGGGAGCGTAAGCATTTTTCGAATTCTTAGGATAACTTTACCTTTAATTTTTAGCGTGTAATAGAAAAACTTTAAATTTAATAAAATATATCCTGACGTTTTAATAAGGGATTTGCTACGCTGCATTAATTTAATAGTTTTTTCATTCATGAATTTATTTGAAATTCTACGTGTTTAAGAATTTGTTGAGAATTTTGATTATAAGTCTTTTACAGTAGTGTTGAATGCTTTTAGATAAGTATTAGTGAATTTATATTGTTGTTTATGTGTTACGCTGTTGTTGTTACTAATGCTACCTATCTGACGATGTCAGATCGAGGCCCACGAAATTCACTGCGCACAGATGTACGCTTATCGTTAACCGTAGCTTTGATCATCATACAGGTGACAGTATGCTTTAAACCTAAATTTTGATGAAGAAAAATCTGGGGGGGGTGAAGGACACCCGACCTCTCTTCCCCATCCATCATTCTCACGAGAGGACTTAAAAATCGACTCCTTTTTAGAGTACGCCCATGCTGCAACGGCAATAATCATTTACAAACATACATGCCTTCTCCGGGATTCGAAACCGGGCTCTACGGCACAGCAGTCAACGTCGCTAAGCACTACACGGGATGGGCGAAATGAATTTATGTAAAAGAAGTAAGCGTTTGATGATCCCTTATTGGTATATAAAAGCAGAAATTGTAAATTCAAAAGTGGCAGTTTTTCCATAGCTAATTTTTTTTTATTTTCTATTTTCGTAAAATTCAAGAGAACAGACATTAATAAGTCTGGTAGCTATGTTAAACTGCGTCTACTTTACTGGTGTGACTTAGGAGTTTCTCGGAACTGTTTGTTATTTTTTCGAATTCCTTTTTATCTGCAATAATTTGTATGTTTTATGGACTTATTTAATTTTTTGTATTCCTCTAGAAATATTATATTATTTTTGCAACATTTATTTTTAATTGTGTATATACTTCAAATAATTTATTCTACTTAGCAGCGAAGTGAAAACAATTTGATATAACTTCTATGTTTCAGTTTCGTAGTTTCTTCGAATTTCTGTTTAAATGGGAAGCTTGTTCTTCATATTCACGTTTTCTTGTTTATGGCAGAAAAGCCCATAAAATTTTTTAAAACGACACGTCTTTAAATTGTGCTATTCTGTGGAATTCTTTAAAGAATATAGGACGCTTTAAAAACGTTTAGAGAAAAAAGGCATTTTGCATTATCCCTATATCTTTTTATGGTCATATAAAGAGTATGGAACAATAATTTATATATATTCAAAAAAATATCTTCCTTTATAAGTCGAAACTTTAGTGTCTTAATTATAGATTCAGCTTGAAAATTTACGTGCTATGTATATTATGCTTTCAGAAATTAAAAATTAATTCATGATTCTGAGAATGAAATACGCCAAAAAACATGTTTATCAAATAAAATAAAAAGTACATTTTACTAATTTCATGTTTAAAGTTACAACCATTTACCTCCATCATTTCTTGATAAATCTATAAAATAATTTACGTCGTATATGAATAATGGAAATAAATTCTTTGGTATAAAAATTTAATTTAATTTTTTTATTAAAAGTAAAAATATCATACATAACTGCAAATAATACAAAAGTTTTCAAATTCAAAACGTGTTTTGTTTTAGATTTAATTAATAAATTAAACATTGTTCAACACACACATACTTCCCCCCGATTCACAAAAAAATATTAATAAATCAAAACATCACCAAGAAAAATTGATTCGTATAAAATATCTATAATATATTTATTGACCAAATAATAATGACATAGAGCTATTGCTTCTCCATGTTCCCAAAGCCATTTTTTTTCCTTCACTTTCTTTGTAAAAGTAAATATTAGTTAGAATCAGATAAAATAAGTTACTGCTTTCAGATTATTGTAATAGCATTAAATATAAATGAAACATTTGTGAGCTTTTCGTAGGTATTTTTTTTATAAATGGTGACATGGATTGGTAATTATCGTTGAAGAACTCGTATATTCTGCGGCAGTTGGTATGACCTTTTAGAGTGGTGCCAAATAGATACATGTATTCAATTTGTCAAAATATCATTTTGACGCCCAGTTTTCTCCCCAGAAGGAGGTACCTGAGCTCTGACGCAGGAAATTACACTGGAAATTTAATTTTTTAGAGAATGCCTAAGTCAAACAGCCTCTCGAGATGTCTTTTACATGCTGCATAATCATACGACACGTTTTCTGCTGATTTTTTACATCATGAAAATCCACCGACTTGGACCAGGATTGAACCTGAAACTTGGCAAAACAAGGCCAGCGCTCCCTACCAACTACGCCACCAAGCTTGCGATTTTCTGAGAGACAAAGTAACAAATAATAATAAAAACGTAAATTTTATGCTTACATATAAAATGTAATGCTTCGTTTCAAATAGTATTTTCTATCATTGTAGAAGTATTAAAAAACTAAAAATTTCAAAGCTTATGTAATTACTATTTAATAAAAACATTTACAACATAAAGTGAATTGCATATTTTAAAGCAATCAAACCATTAATGTAAATTACCCAAGAAAGTTTGAAAATCATTATGTTAAATCCAGAAAGTTATTATTGTTATTATTAACCATTTCAAAAATCAGTATACGCTATGAGAGATTTCACTATTTTTCTCCAATACTTTTAGAAGCAGTAATCTAAAATAGGAATATTAAGTAATAAAAAAAAATAATTAAATAAAAAAAATAAGTTTTACTGCTACATTAAAGCCAAATGGGGTATTAAGAGTTTTTAAAGCTAAAAGTTAGTGAAAGAAGAAAAAGAAATATTCAAGTAAAGCTTATTTCTTTTTCTTAATATTATTTCAAAATGACATTAATACTTTTATTACAATCCCTCTCTATTAGGTCAATACAAAAATAAGCAATAAAATTTTCATGAGCCACACTTCCGAAGATGAAACTTCCGTTCAGACTTTATGCAGCAATGTGAGATGAAATTATTTTTAGCTATATATGTCCCAGAGGGAAAGTTTCTAAGTAATTTGAATTGGTTGAGAAACCATTCCTTTCAGTAAAATCTACTAAAATGGATTTTATATCCCGGAAAAAAATATTTAATTGCACTTTCATGAATACATGCATAAATCGATTGCCCATTACGTTTATTATGATGGGTGAATATGCATGTAGGAGTGACTAAATTCGTCACTTTTTATCAGTTATAAAGAAGTAAGCAGATAAAATAATGAGTTTTTTTATTGTTGCTCGAGAGATAAACTGACACAAGTATCACATGCTTTTGCCGGTAAAAAACAGCCGCGGTAGCTTAATGGTTAAGATCGCGAGCTCGTGAACGGATGGTTTCCAACGACATGTCAGTTCAAATCCTAGAATGATTAAAGACCCACTGTGTATGTTATATCCTTTAACCCGCGGTCACTCGCGCCTGTTTTTCTACCGTCGTCACTCGCGGGGTGTAGAGAACACCCCAAACTTTTAACACGTGTATTTAATGATGAAAATAAAATTAAGTCATTATGATACATATTTATGAAGTGCAAGATGTTTTTTGTATTATACAAATAAAATTATTAAATTTATTGCATACAAATGAGACTAACATTAATTTAAACTAAACATACAAACTTTTCATTTTAAAATACACAATTTTATACTTTTTCATAAACCAGTATAAAACGAATATACGAGTAATAAATATACTTTATAATTAATGAGATAATGATAGTATAAAGTAGGAAATTAATATTTTAATCATTTTCCAAACATTCAGAGCAGACTGTATATATATGCTCAACTTTCCGCGGGAGTTCTCAGCCCCCCAGATAAACTTTTGAAGGTCATTACATTCCAATCGTTCGGGAAAAGGGATTGCATCAGACCTGAAGTTTCAATGACCTAAAATGTGCAGCTAGAGAAAAAAATTGTGGTTCTGCGCATTCTTTTTAGAATCCAGGGAGGACTTTCTTGTTGCTGGGGTGTACAGAACACCCGCGCGAGTGATCGCTGGTTAATGATTAAAGTATAAGGGTCGCCCAAATGAAAGTGGCACTACAGTCAGTTTGATAAATAGTTTAATGGCGTTAATATAAATTTATATACTGCAGCGGTATCTCCTTCTGCCAGTCGCAAACAACGAAGAAAAGTAAAAAAACCCTTAACGACTAGCCTGAATAGGAATGTCTTTCATATCAGTCGTTTACAGCAGTGCTCCTCAACCTTTCTATCGCTGCGGACTGGTTCAACGTTTGATAATTTTACCGCGGCCCACTGAAGGAGAGGGGATGTTGCTTGCTTATATTTTAGATTGATTTTTTTATAATAATTTTAGTTTAATTGTATTTAAATGGGCTTTCAGAATAAAATACATTTACACCAAGAAATTAATATTAAGTTATTTAACATGATGTATAAAATGATTACCATAAAACCCTAGAGAAATACACCACAGTATATAAAATGAAAATTATTTAATATTCCTTATGCCGACCAGGGGTTGCGGATCACTGGTTTACGGCATGCACGGAGTAACTGAGGAACAGTTGGTCGACGGATCAAATAAACAGTCCTGTCAAGATAACAGCTTGTCATCGAAATACAAAGGAAATAAGTTATACAGACGTAACAGATAGACTAGATAAAGTCACCTTATCGTTTGAAAAAAGTTTCCCCATTGTCCACGACATGATTGATACCCTGAGTGAAAAAGCTCCAGGGTTGGTTACGGAACTAATTTTCAACAGCAGCTCGGACCTCATTACCGTCGGAATCTAGCCGTCCATATTCAGAGCTTTCTTGAGTGGACCGAAGATGCGGTATTCACAAGGTGAGAGGTCCGAACTGAAAGGTAACCTCCCCGCTGAATTTCAGTAACAATGTTTGTCACACCACAAATAGTTGAGCATTATCATGCACGTCAGTGGTTCTTCATATTCTTTCTCATTTCATGAAAAGTGGCACAATATGTTGCAGCGTCGACAGACGTACCGTTTAAAGGCATCCATGATGCGAAAGATGCCTTTTAACGTGCTCCCATGTTATAACACACGCATCTGACGGGATCTGACGATATCGCATGCATTTCCAGCACTCTACGATCTCTATAGAACCATGAGCAATCATCTTTCTCTTCAAATTGCGGAGTTATTACAGCAATGGCCCTTTCATTTGGAGGACCTTACATTCACGTAGTAAGGATGTTTAAGCCAGCTTAGATATCATTTTAGTATCTTGATCACATGATTCAAAATTAATAAATTCCTCGTGTTTCGTATTTCGATAATACAACAATCATTTATTGATAACAAAATATGTAACTGCATGTAATATTTTTTGTTGTTTTTCTGAATAACTCGTTTCAATTGGTATAAAGTTCCATTATGAAATGGTTTTATTTATCTACTTCAATCTGTATTTCTTTCCAACATGTAATGAAAATTAAAACTGTAAGTTATGTAATGAGTCCATATAGCTCGTAAATTACACACACAATAATATAAATAATTATTCTAGATAATAAAAGTATAGAAATTAATATAATTTTAAATTCGAAATTTTCACAAGAGTTTTTTATATTTTTTCATTTAAAAATTCTTACACTAGTCCATAAATTAATTGTTTTAATAAACCATCAATTTGTTTTGTGTTAGAATGAGATTAATTAAAAATTCTCAAATTTTCAGAACATTTAAATGATGGGATAAAGGAGAAAATAGATTTTTATACAATTCTTAAAAAAAAAAAAATATGAGGAGTCACGAGTTTTATTCTTTTTCGTAATGGAACATTAGTTAATTCAATATTCTAATTTTCTCTCATTAAATTGCTTAAATTTTCACATTTTTTTCTTACCAGCTTAAAAACAATACAGAGAAAATCTTAAATACACAGGAGAAATATGTCGTTAGATTTATTTAAAGATAGTATATGGAAGTGCTTCTCAAACTTTCAATATTTGTGACCCAATTTTGGGTCACAATTTTCATTATGCAACAACGATATACTGAATGTAATTATAATGTACTTCGAAGCTAAAATTAATTATAAACTGCACAAATTATCGAGATAAGTATTTTATTTTGTATACAATTTTGTATATGTTAAGTCCATGGAAGTCACTAGTAATTACTAAACTTGTTTTTAATTTAGTACTAATAACTTAATTATCAAATACATTTAGCCGTGCTGATACATTTATAAGTATCTTATATGAGTGGGAATATGTATTTTATTTTTTTCAGAAAGTGATTTGTTTTGATTTCTTTCAGTAAATTAATAGCTATTTTAAATCTTTTATTTTCAAATTTTCGATATGCTCACGCCCCCCATCATAACCACTAGGGGGATGGGGCAAGCTTCATAGTTACAGAAACGCTGGCAATATGGTATAGTGTTTATAAATTGAACACTTATTTAAACATTAAGGAGTCTTCACTTATAGTTTTAACATTTATAGATTATTTTAATTGTTTTTAATTCTGAGATATTAATTTTTGTTATATTTTTCACACTGAGAATATAAATTGAGGTGTTTAAAAATAATTGAATTTGTATTGGAAATATTGTGAATTAAAAATATTAGACAAAAGGATAATAAATACTGTTTCATATATTGCCTGGCTTTTCAGTTTTGCGAGATTGAATTTTCTGATTAGTTTATTCTCTAGCAATGTTTTTTACAATGGTAATAAATCATCATACTTTGACAGAATATTGAAAATCTTTCTAGCGATTCATTATAAGAACGTCAAAAATTTTTGAAATTCGGATAAATGTAAAATATCGATTACATATATTAAAAGTTCTATGAAATTAAAGCATAAAACTATTGTTGACATAACTCAGAAATTATAAGGGAATTCAATAATTTTACATTTACGGAAAATAAATGAAAAAAATTCAAAACTTATTCTATTGATGAATTTTGTTTCTTGAAAATGAATATGACAAATAATGGTCACATTTTTTAATAAAACTTAGATTTAGAAGTCTGGCTTTATATGAGAGTGTTTATAGCCGCTAGAATATAAGATTTAATGAATCTATCAAATTTTTACGTAGAAAAATTAAAATAAATATCATATAAATTAAACGCATTTTTTTACCACAGCAAAAGAAAAAAAAATAATATTAAACTGCTCTTATAGATTAAGTGTTTACAGAAGTGACTAAATCTATCCCGTTAAAATTAGTGAAAAAAATATCAATAAACTTTCTGAAAAATCAAGTGGCAAAAATATAAAGTTTCCGGCTCAGCAAACAAGATTGAATCTTTAATTTTCTTTCAATTACGAGGGTTCACTCATGTGATGACTAGTTTTTTAAGCATTTTTAGAAAATTTTTTTTTGCTTTTTTCGTTTATTTATATGTATCTTAAGAGCATGTATAAAAAGTTTTAGCCAAAAAATACCCAATAGAATGCGAATTATAGAGCTCTGAACACACCCGCCTCGAAAAAATGGACGCTCATTTCCTTCATGATTCCGGCTGATTGGCTTATCTGAAATTAAAAAAAAAAATGACGGTGTTTTAATCTATACTTGGGATGCCGAACCAGTGGCACACGTGTCATCAATGGCACACAACACAATATTTTGGGCATACACGTGATCAAAATGGTTAGAATTTTATTTCAAAATAATAGAAGTTCACTACGAACTATTTCGAACAAATGCGGGTGATCGGTTGCGAGCCAGTGGGGAGCATACTCGTTTGTTATTGTCTTGCCTTAGTTATGTCGTGAATTACAGTTGCTTATGACACAAAATTTGTCTACGCAAAGCATTGTCACTTTCGTTGACTCAACTGTATTTGAAAGTTTATTCATGTTATATTTACGATTTCGAACTGTTATTTAAAGTGGCTAGTTTAGCAAAATAACAAAAAGTGGAAGATAGTAAGTGTAACAGAGAATTACAAACTTGGAGAATCTAGAAATATGGCATTATTAGTAAAGGTGGTAGAGCGGTGCGTGTGTTTTATGTTCTGGAACAGTGGTATTCAAGACTATAAAACGGCATTTTGAAACAAATCACAAATCCTCTTGTCAAAAAAGTGAATAAAGGCAAAAATAATTAATTGCTTATTAACCATTTGGCAGATGATTTTAGTTCAGCATATATATATGCATTACACTAAAATTAACATCTTACAATCCTAAAAGGAGTTATTTGTCATCCACAATCTGCAATTACAGAGGTCACACTAATGTTTCTTTAATTTGAATTACACGTATAACTAAAACATTTACAACTATACAGTACAAAAAGTATTTTTTGGTAGTAAATAAGCAGTTTTGAGTTGTTCGTATTTAGTTTTATTATTTTCCCAATAATCCCAAACCAAAATTATATGATTGCACGTCTATACCTCATTAAACACTTCTTTAGAAAAAAAATGGCAGGTTCATCCATAAAGGTTCGCCACCCTTGATCTATACTCTTAAATGCACCAAATGAACTATACTCAATTGAAAGTATTAAAAATTGGATTTTCGGTAGACCTCCGAAAAAAAAGTTTTGAATTCCATGGGGTTTTAGTTATGTTTTTGATGTAAAAAATAAAGATATTTTGTATTTTGGAATGATCGCAGTTCATTTGGTGCGTATATTTATGCTGAGGCTACTCTATAAATTTGAAGTCATTCGGTCGAACCGTTCTTGAGATATGATGGAGGAAAGTTTGAAAAACACAGATTTGAGAAAATCGCGTTTAAAATTTCAAGTCCGATTAAAACAACGAAAATCTTAACTTAATGCTACGAACAGCTGCTCTTCTAACACCTGCTTCTTTATAACGACTTCAAATGTTTAAAAAATCACTTTACCACCGTATTCTAGACATGTTAAGAAAGCTATTTTTGAACAAAAAAAAATTTTTTTTTTGAACTTATCACATGGGTGAACCCCCTTAAAAAATCTGAAGACTAAGAATTTTTTGAAAAATTAAGCTCAAATGAGAGATTGAGTTATAATTGAAAAACAAATTACTTCGAATACAATATATTGTTTTTCGTTATCATTTTAAAATATTAAAAATAAAAAATATTTACAATAAATATATATTCCTTCATGAAATTTTATCTTGCGTTAGTGGAAACACCATAGAAATTACTAATAAATTTCTCAAAAATTTCCACCAAATTCAGAATTTTTTTTTTTACAATCATTGATAGCCATGCTACTGAAAGTATCAAAGATTAATATAAGAACACAATTCAGTATGAAATATACATAACAGTTAATCAGCATATAGAAAGTGCATTTCAACATTACTTGAAAGCATTACATTTATATTAATTCGTAACATAACAGTTAGTCAAGAATGACGAAAAACGCGTGAAATAAACAACTTGATATTTTTTATCTATTGAGCAACCAGTATTGACTCGAATCTCGATGCATTTTTAGTAATTACTTCAAACTCTTTCACACTCTAGGAAAGAGTTGACGCAAAAGGGGGATGTCGAGAAAATCGAACGTGGGAGGCACCGGTAAGTCCGGGGTTGAAGTTCTTGTCCAAACGATCATTGCCCTTTCAAAAAGAAGGGTGAGACACCAGTTTCGCTTCTCTTCAATTACGTCTGCTTGTCTCGAAGAAAAGGGTCTTGGAACATTTTTCAGCGAACGTCTTGTCAAGAAAAAATAGAGTAAGCGAGATTCAGAAACATTTGTTAGGATAAATGATCCCAATTCTTTATTGGGTACTTTTTTTATCCGATGAAGTTTTGTTTTGTTTCTTTCCATTGGATTTCAAGTGTTGTTTGTTTTCTCTACGTCATATACCAATTTTAGAACATGAAAATAATTTGAAAATATAGAAAGATGTTCATGAATGGTATGATTATTAACATAATAGAATATTATTGTAATGTACTTAAATATATAAATTTTAAAACATAATCAATCAATAGGAAAAATATATAGTTTATGATAGTAACATTATGTGTATCACATGAATTCTTGATCCATAAATATATTAGTGTATGAATATAAGAAGTATGACATATAAAATAAAAACTGTACTAAAAATAAAGTTAAGCAGCAAAAAATTAAAACAATGTTTGATACACTTCTAATGTTAATATTTCTGAAACGAAGACATTACCGGTTGATTCAAAAATAATGAGACCTTTGTCAGAGCATCATAAACTTTAAGTGAATAAAGTTATTTACATGAAATTTTCAATGTGGCTTCCTTTATCATAGTACACTTTACATAAACGTTTAAGCAAGCCAAAAGTGCTATCCCGAAAATTTTGGGGGGAATTATTTTAACTTTCTCTTTGATTGCTTTTTGAAGCACTTGAATTATTGTAAATTTGCATCTATTTAATTATTTTTAAGTATCCTCATAAAAACATTCGCAAAGAGCACAGTCGGGATGATGGTAAATATTTCTCATAAGGAAGAAAATTTATTTTTCTTTATGTTTCAGACCTTTTAAAGTTGATTTTGCAGTATAATATGATGTAGAATCTTAGTGAGAAAACAACTTTCCTCGAAGATAATGGTTTTTACTTTATTTGATCATGTGCTACAAAACCTTTTACTGATAATATGCAGCATCTCTCTCAATTTTAGCCTTTGGTTCTACAAAAAATGGTTTTGTTAAGATTTGAGAGGAGATTCCTATTCATACCATAACATTGACGGCTAACGTGCCTTTTCAAAAACAGTGGCATCTATGTGACACTTTTCGCGTGAAATACGTTGAAACTTTCGTTTTGACAGTTGTGGATGATAGATGAAACATGGCTTCATCCTAAGTCTTGTTTTATATCTACCTTTGCCTAACATTGAATACAGAGACCAAGAGCGTTTTCTTCGTTTTTCTATGGTTTTTGCAGACTGGTTTGTTCACCTTTTTATAGCCAATTGTTTCATCTGACGACAAATTGTCGATTGCGATACTTGTATCTTCTTTGCGAAAGTTCTTTGAGGCAGATGATTTTCTACTGCGATAATTCTTTTCAACTTCTTGTTTTTCTTTTTCATGAAGGACTTCTTTTTGTTCACATTTTTTTCCGCTAGAGCTTTTGATTGCGAGCCAAATTTTATTTCTTTTTGAAGTTTAGATAGTAATACATTACAAAAATGTGTTTTTTATTTCTAAATGGTTTATTTATAACATAATTTGAATAACCATCCTTCAAAAGCTTTAAAACTTCATTCCGAGCTTGAGGATCTAATTTCGGTACTATAATTTACTTCCCTTAAGAATAAAATAATGTTTAGATTATTAATTTAAATACTTTAAAATAAAACCAGAAGTAAAACGATAGAATTTCATCATAAATAATTATATGCTTTTAAATTTGGTCACACTAATATTTTGAACCAACCGGTATTCGAAAGTAATAAATTAAAAAAACAAAAAATTATAATTATCATAAGTAATATCTTAAGTATAAATAAAAAGATCATTAAGTAAGAATTAATTTCTTAAGATTTATTTTCTTGCAAATCTTGCATCATTTGTAGTTACTTAACACTGACCTTGCATTAAGTAAACAATGCATAAAGGATATGTTCGAAAAATATATCTTAGAGGGAAACTAGGTTATTGTACAAAAATTATTGTACTTGTACAAATGAAGCATTCCTAACTGGATAAAAGTAGTAATAACAAAAGTAGTGATATATAGAAGTCAGTAATATACTAAACATTTTATGTTACAAAAAAAAGATTAATTCAAAATATTTGTATTTATTTTTAAAGTATTTTAATATTAACTTTGCTATGTAGAGGAACAATCGCTCCTACAGATATAATTGATATGAATTTATATGAATATGTAAAATATTTATTAAAATATTTCATATAAAATAAAAACCATAAATTATATGCCACATCAGACTATGTAAGATAGTTGCCACTCAGATTTATCTTCAGCATCAAAGAATATAGAGAAAATGTCTTGTTAAAACTAATATATTTAATTAGCGAATGGCTGCATGTAAATAAATTTTCATCATTGCCATGTTTCTAGCAAAAACATCTACTTTTTAACAAGCTTTTATAAGTTTCCCTTGTATGTAACGGAATCTTTGAACTCGCTTTTTACCTCCTTTAAATGGTGAGATTAATTCAAAATTTTGCACACTTGTCAAGGACCGATGACAATACAATAATTTTATAATTTTGTTCCATTGCCTCGAACAGGAAAATCTAGATTTGGCGACTAATTCATTATACAATTTCCAGATTTGGCGACTAATTCATTATACCATTTCCAGATTTGGCGACTAATTCCATGTACCATTGCTAGATTTGGTGACTAATTCTATATACCATTTCCAGATTTGTCGACTAAAATATTAAAATAATCCTAAAAGCAAAAACATTTTTTTTTTTTTTTTTTTTTTTTTTTGCGTTAGCAATTTTTTATTATAGTATAAGCAATTGTCCAATCTTTCTGAAAATGGAAATAAAAAAAAATAAAAAAAAGACTCGCGCATGTGGAAAAAAAATTGTTCTAACTTAGGAATAAGTAAACTTTTTCGGTCGCGAGCTAAAAATTTTTTTAAAAAGGTATGAACAAATGATAGTTAGTGTTTGAAAAAATGATAGTTACAAAAACTAAAAATACATGTTTTTATTGTAGATTGAACTAAAAAATTAAAAATAAATTATAGTTTAAAAACACTAAAAAAACACGCTCTTATGGTTATTCGAACTAAAAAGTAAAAAAAAAAAATTTTTAACATATGAATAAAATGATTTACGAGAAAATTAATGTCATTGGAGTGAAGGCATGGGGTGCTTTGTACTAAATGTTCACTTTAACTCAACATTTCGAAATAGAACTAGTAAGATATTATAACAATTGATATAGAGCTCCTCATGCTTTTGCCCTAATGACATTGATTTTCTCGAAAATCATTTTATTCTTATATTAAGAATTTTTTTTTTTTTACTTTTTGGTTCGATTAACCATAAAAGCATGTTTTTTAGTTTTGCAAAACTATAATTTATTTTATTTATAGAAGTAAAGTAACTTATTGATTATGAAAAAAGTGTTAAAATATGGGTCAACAGTATTTGTCTTTAAATATCGTAATAAAATTGTCTTACATTAATTCTTAAATGCAAGAAATTTAAACATTCTTACATCTTTGAGCTGATTTGGACGAAACTCTGCAATATGTTGCACAAGCAAAGCTTTACAATCGTACATGTGAGATCTATTTATTGAAATGGATGTATAAACTCTTCTTTTTTTTTGTAATGTATTTCGTGGCAACTGTTTCTGCGGTAATTTAATGAGAAATACAAAAATGTACAATTAACTGCTATTTACTCCAAAAATATTTAAATTGGTCCCACGGAAATCATAATCACGGTTGGGGACCTTCTTATTATTGGGCAAATTGCAAAAAGTTTGGGATGATTTGTTTGAATACAAGCATTACATCTATTTCGAAGCATAGTAATGAAACTTCGAGAGAGCTCACAGGTAATCACATCCATTGTTTTCCACAATTGTCCAAATCTTCCGTGAAGGAAGACGAGTACTGTTAATGTGCAACCACTCTTCTAAAGCATCATACGCCACTCAATCGCAGTTGATCCACTGACCTTTCAATGTCTTCTTTAAGGTATCCGACTACGTTCGGAACCGTGATTTTGCAAAAGTGTATAAATGGATAATATTTATGATATTTAGTGTCACTTAGATTAGAAAATGTGTATAAAATTGTTTTAAGAATAGTATTACAGTAAAAAAATTATTTAAGTACAATATTTTGACAAAAAATGAACATAAAATGACCCATTTTCAAAATATTCTCCGTTTGTGAAAAATGCTTCTATTATAATAATATTTTGCCTGTATATAGACCAGACCTCTGTACAGAGACTCTACTAGAAATTTTTAAATATATAACTTAGAAGTAGGTTTATCCATGTTTTACGACAACAGAGGGGAGAAATTTTAAGAAAAAACGCCGATTTTTATTTCAATGGGTTGTAACTCTGAAAATATTGTGAATTTTTCAAAAATCGTAGTTGAGCCTGTGTACAGAGGTCTGAGCCATATACAGGCAAAATACTGTTGTAATAGAAGCATTTTTCACAAAACGAGAACATTTTGAAAAAAAGTTATTCTAAGTTAATTTTTTGCCGAAATATTGTATTTAAATATTTTTTTTTGTCAAAATGTCTTTAAAACAATTTTATACATGCATTCTAATCTAAGTGACACTAAATATCATGAAAATTATCCATTTATGAGGGTTTTAAAATCACGGTTCCGATAGTAGTCGGATACCTCAAGGACAGTAAAACGTGATAATCACCAGGTAATATATCTGGATTGTAAAATATATAATTAAAAAAACGTATAGAGTCTGTGTTGCATTGGCAGTGTGTTGGCACGGTATACATATTTGAATTATGTTGTTCTATATATAATGCTCTTATTCGCAAATTTCACTATTCTTACTTCTCCTATGCTAAAAAATTGAATAGCGCCACGTTATACTTCTTAGACGTATACATCATGTAACTTTACTGTAACACGTCTACATTGAGAAGTTATCTCTAGAAAATTATGCGTTCTTGGCAGTTTCGCCAGATTGCCAACTTTTCTTCGACGTGTTCATGTGGATGAATGACAAATAATCTCGGCGTTATAGGCTTAATTTATGATTTACACGAAAGACTTATGAGCTTATTTTCCAGACTTTGAGAAAACAGTTTAAGTACTTACTTAAGATCTTAAATACAAAATCTCTCAATTTAAGCTTAACCTCTCATCAGTCACGCTGTCTTGAGGATTTAATCTTTCATGATTCATTCCTACATTTTACCTTTCGTCGACAGGTGGTAACGTCACTTGAATTAATGTCTTGTTTTCACAGCATTTTCATATTGCATTATACTTAATTAGTTGTGATCCCAGTATTCTTTTTTATGTCATGTTTTCACTTTATTGAAGTCGTCAAGACTATATTTGGTTTTCAGAAACTTGAAAAGAAAGAAAGCTTTGACCATCATCTTTTGCATCTGAATAAATTTTACACATGCATATATAAATATATACTCATGTTTAAATCTTGATTGCATCTTTAATTTCTTATTTTGAGCAAATTTTTTCTTATATATATATATATATATATATATATATATATTATTTAAAGTTGTAAACAATGATTCTCCACGAGGTCTAACCTGGTTTGCTTCAATTTAGCCAAATTGGTATTTTAAGCTAGTACAACGCCTCCAACCAATTGAACGTCACTATTAAAAATATATATTCATACTCATGTTTAAATCTTGAGTGCATCTTTAATTCCTTATTTAGGTTAATTTTTTCTTATATGTTTTTTTTTATTTAAAGTTGTAACAAATAATTATCCACGATGTCTATCCTCTTAAAACCAAGTTTGCTTCAATTTAGCCAAATTGGTATTTTAAGCTAGTACAACGCCTCCAACCAACTGAACGTCACTATTAAAAAAGCATATAAATTATCGGGGACATAGTTGATATAGGGATAAGTAGATGGTTGTCGACAATAATGTCACAAATATCATTTTTTGAATATTTATATAAGTATGGGGCAGGCTGGGTTGTGTGGTTGGTTTGTAGCTGGCTTTCTGCACCAAAGGTTGTGGGTTCCACACTGGTCCAAGTAGATAGATTTTCATGAAGAAGAAAATCGACAGCGGACATGTTGTATGATTATACGGCAAGTAAAAGATCCCTAGAGTGTCTGTTTGGCTTGGGTGCTATCGACAAAATTAAATCCTAGTACTGGTTTGCATCGTCAGAGCTCAGATGTCTCTCTCTAGGGAGGAAACTGGGAGTCAAAATTACTTGTGGTGAATTGTATACCCCTATATGGTGCTGCACAAAAAGAGATACCAGGTTCTGGGAAATGCACTAAGTCTGCAATGGTAAAACACCAATTCGCAGCCCATTAAAACAAATGATAGTATACAGCGTTAAAAATGTTTTTTCTTAAAAAATAAATTAAACGCTTTTAAATAATATAAAATTCTTAAAACTGCAAATATATTTCTCACAGCTAACGTCAACCTTCCAGCTTCAAGCAATTAAATACATTCGTGTCGAATTTCAACATATAACAGGACAGAAGAACTACAGGCTTTGAACCTTATTTATATAAATAATACTTGAGAATGTGTAATCGATGGTTTTCTTTAACTGGTATAAAAATAGCAGTGAACCAAAATGATTGAGTAACATAAAGAAGATAGTCGCAGTTTCCTGGCGTGGAGCCAACTATATCAGATTGTTGGATACAGATTTGACTGGGATACTTTATTCAAGTCACCTTTTCTGCCCATTCTGCGGAAGAGGGACTGGAGATAAAATAATCTTCAAAAACATTTTTATGGGGAGATGGTTTATGATTGCGCAAATCATTTGAACGAGAGACTGTGATTCATATAAATTCATGGAGGAAAAAGTTTTGAAAATACTTTTTTGCAGACCTAGCTTTACTTAAATTAAATAAAAGACAGAATTTATTCTTCATGCAATTGCTAAAAAGAGTTGTTACGAAATTACAAACACATATGTAGCGAATCCAGATTAGATCAGTCTTGCATCACAATCAGAATTGATGAAATTAAAAATTTACATTTTAAAAATTATTTGGATGCATTTTAGATTACAGATATTTTATTTGGAATTCAAGAGATCATTTCTGCCAATTTTCTAGTTTAAATTCAGTATTTCGTTTAGTACACAAAGTTATTATCCGTATTTTATAGATAATTACTTAACATTTTAGTCATTATCTTAGTTCTGGCTCTTTATTATTATTTTAAGTAATCCTTCGTTCTATATCAAGTACTTAATCTAGTTCAATATGGATTTTTTAAAAAATGATTTTGAACACAATGCAGAAATTAATATTTTGCAATATTTTTTAAAGATCAACCCCAGAATGATGCTATGTAAATTTACGTTAGCTTTGTTAAACTATATATCGTAGAGCACTAAAATGCATTAATTGTAATAAGAATTTCTTTAGATAATCAAAAGGAATATATTATGAGTTACTCTTTATATTGTCAAAATCTGTAAACACTTCGTCAAATTAAAAAATTGAATTTTAGAATTCTTAAACATAAAGAATTCTCATTTAACTATTAGAAACTCTCTGCATTCTAAATAATGAATTTTCGATAGAATCAGATCAGAAGTAAATTTGCATTTACTAAACATTATTGCATTGAACGAATGAATCGGTCAGTAAAGTTATTGCCTCGTTTAAAATTTCAATAAATAAAATGCAAAATTTGCAGTTGATCCAGTATTATGTATCTCATATAGAAATGTCTCCAATGAGGAGAGAACAATTTGCAATTAATCTATACATTCTGTATAAGCTATATGAATAAGGTACAGATCTCATTTGATATACACTAATTTGAATACATTATAAGACAAATTTATTTACATATTTATATGCATGATAAAAGAGATGCTCTTGATTTTAATATTCTTTAAATGCCATATTGGAATTCCAATATATCAATTTCGAAAAAAAAAGAAATATTACTTTTAATTACATTAATCAAAATGATATATTAGCTTTTGTAAAATCTAATATCATTTTAAATCTTACCAATTTTATTAGTCATTATATTAAACATGGATACCCTATGATTTTCTTTAAAATTATATTTGTAATGGTTTTAAGTTGAATGGCAATATATACTAACATTTGCATTAGATTTCAATTTCTTTTCTCTAATGTTATTCCTTCCTCTCATTAATTTTAACTATACAGTTATTTGATTACCTCACAAAATGCTGCTACATGTTTCACAAAATTAAATATATTTATTTTATATTAGAACCACTGTGTACGATTTAAGTTCCTTTTAACTCCAATAAATTTCCAATCAACATTATAGGTTTTTAAGTATGCTTTTGACTTACTTATATTTGATCTTATTTTACTAGTTTTTATTTTTATTCTGTATTACTCTTATTTTCTTTTGTATTCGCGGGATATATTAACTCGGCGATGTGTTGACGTGGTAAGTTTTATTTTTTTTTAGTATTTTCTACAAAGATTTTTAACTCTATATCAGCAAGTAGTTAATTAAAGGCTTTGGTTACATTTTATTAAATTAGCATTAGTGTATTTTTTGTTATAATTATATATTAATGACATTTACTCCTTTCCCTATGGCATAGTAGTATAGGCAAATTACATGTGAAGGTTGGTTGGCCAAAAAAACATGTTTTAACTTGCACTATTGGTTCCTAAGGCCAAGAGTTTGCTATTGTACAACTCTCGCTAGTTACGTTTAGGTTTATAATTATTTGTATATATTATTACGGATTATCTCTCTCTCTCTCTATATATATATATATATACATATAACTCTGTTTTCTGTTTTATTTATATATATATATATAGAGAGAGAGAGAGAGAGATAATCAGTAATATATATATATATATATATATATATATGAGATGCTGAGACGTTGGAGAAAAGAGTTTTTGATCTCTTTTTGATTAATGACACTCATATATTGATTTGAGCAAAATAATCAAACTATCTAGTCTCCCTAAAACATAAAAATCTAGAAGAAGCAAGTCTTCTAATACAGTTCTTGTTAACATTTATTTAATGCATATATAGAAAAAGAAACTAGCCCGATTACATGTATTGTTTATGCAATTATTATGTTTCACATCCAAACCAATAATTTCTCAATTTGTATAAGCTATAATAATTTTAATTTTCCTAATAATGTGCTGAGGAGAGCAGAATGACTGGCACACTTCTTTTCACCGAATATTTTAAATGAAAAGGATGTACAATTGTGTATTTTGAAAAGTTTCAAAATAAAGTTATTTATATACGACACGGTTCATAGTATTAATACATAAAACAAAATAACAGCCCCCTAAAATTCTATTTATCAAATTTCATGAGATGGTTTGCTTTTACTTTCGGACAAAAGTATTTGGGATATTGTCTACTAAAAATTATCTTTGAAACAGTATTATATGTATTTCTGCTATAATTTTTTTCTAAAAAATCTTCATTTTTTATAAAAGATTTTTTTGGTTTATCAAGAAATTATATTTTGATAAATTTGTGAGTTTTATATATGTCTATTTCGGTTGATTCATTTATCATATGTATGATGTTTTACGCTTTTTTGTCAATTATTTTTTTCTCTAATAGGCTGTCTGAACTATTTTCATTATTCAAAGTTACCTATACAAATATGTTTAGAACTGAAAGCTAATGGAATTTTCTAGTTTTTATATATATTGTAAATGGAAAGATTAGATGCAAATGAGAAGTTAGATAATGAAAAAAGATGATAGTGAAGAAGAAAGACTGTTGTTGTTGACCAATGATCACCAATCTTGTAGCTGTAAAGAACCAAACCAATCCATCCATAGGAATCAGGATGCCACACAGTAGGATGTATTTGATACAATTTTTATTCCCAAGGCATTGCATGCAGAGTTAGGAAATGAAGGTCAAGAACAAGTATTTAGAGTTTTATTACACACATAACAATTATATATAATTTATAAAGATATTCACATTAACGCCAAAATAAATAATTCAAAACATAATTACGCCTTTAACAAAATATTTTAAAAAGTAAAAATTGTACTCATATTATGTTTTTATGCATATTCGACAAAATAAGAAATTATCAACATAAAACAAAAGTGTTCCTACAATATAGTTAACAATAAATTAAAACTTTAATTCGAATCTTGTCCATTCACTGTTCTATTTAACATCACAATATCAGAGGAAATAATTTATTACTTTCTTCATAGATTTGTGCATAATTCTTCTTAAACTCGATCTTTATTATAATATTGGGCAAGGCAGGCAACATCATTCACATGGGGCTTTCATCAAGATCAATCCTAGATGTAATAGTTTCTTGTAAACCAGAATCGAGCTTCGCTGTTACATTTCCTACCATTCGAGTTATTCGTCTTTCAGTATTTAACCCAGAAGCCGGTATTTTTTGAATTTGAGATAATATTGTTTGCAGGTATTGTATATCACCGAACAGTATTTCCACATCTTTTAAAAATGTGTTCTGTATATATTCTTCGTGAAAGGTTTATTTTTGGTTGATACACATTGTGTGACCAATAACGAAACTATACTCGGTCATTTTTGGTTTAGTTCCAATTGTTTGACAAAAAATGTAACTTGTTTCTTAAATCCAGCAACACCCTTTTTTTTTATACCTTATTATTTATCATCAGAATTCTTAAATGTGAAGTTATGTTTAGTTTGAAAATGTCTTTATACACTTGAAGTGTAAAATACGATGATTTCATATAACACGACCATTTTGTTTTACGGATATATGCTCGTTCGTTGAGGAGTCTTGAGAAAATTAAGCATCAAGCTTTTTTTTAAGGATCATTTTCTAAAGCGCGGCTATGAATAATCACAATAACTAAACAAATAAGATACAAGTTTTCCCATTAAAACTAAGAAGGTGTCGTAAAGTTGAAATTAACCTATACAGAACGGCCCTTGACTGAAATACTCACAATACGGCATCGTATCGATGCGATGAACCAAATGAAAGGAGAGAAAACACTTGAGTTTCAGAGAGAAAAGACAGAGTGATTTTCTGATAACTTTGTACAGTGCTAGTAAGAATTCTACCGCGTGCCAGATTTGACAAGTGAGCTACAGGTTGCTGATACCTGTTTTAGACTTTACCTATCTTTTGTAGGGAGTTTAACTTGAAATACATTGAATCTTTACTTAGGCTACTTAGCACTTACTTATTATTTAGTTGAAATTTACTTATGCTTCCAAATTATGATTGTATCAATGTCTAGAGCTTACTTATAGTTCCTCTCAAGTTAAATATTTGTAAATTATTTAGTTAAATTAATTAATTTGTTTTTTTTATACTTTACTTTATCTCGTCGTTTAATTTTGGAATTATCTAATTTAGGTAAAAATAGAACTTTTCAAGTAATAAAATTCATGTATTTTAAATTTTTACAATTTATTCAATTCCTGCATGGTTATCTGTTGACAAAAATTGTTTAAAAGTAATAAAGTAATAGTAAAAAAAAGTATATTTAGCTAAATAAACATTTCTTTTTTTTTTTCTTTAGCAAAAAAAAACAAATAAAACAACTAATAAATGATGATTTCGCGATAATTGAAAAAGAAACTTTTAGTGATCCATAATCAATTTCTTAGCTCAATAGACCTTAAGGATAAGTAATTGAATTCCATTAATTAGATTATTTTAATAAAAAAACTTTGTGGGACTTTTATGTCTTTTTTTCCCTATTCAAGTACATAAGGGATTTATAATCACCTTGAAAAAAGGGTGGAAATGTTCTATAGAGAAAGAAATAACTTATAGCCTCAGATCATCAAGAAAATTACAGATCTAAAAAATTGCTTTTCTCCAAGGGATAATGAAGAGAAAAATGTAATTAAATGAGGTGAGTTAGCAAAAATGATGTATTTTTGCTCTTTAATTTAGCTAAATTTACTTTTATGTGCCTAGAATAGTTACATAGATACTTTGTCATGACCTCAAATTTCTTCCATTCATACCCTTGATTATGAGTGAGTAAAAAATACCTGATCAATAATAAGTGCGTAGATATTATAATGATTCATGTTTTTTCGGTTATGAAGGAGAAATTATTTTTAGATCTCTATTTTTAAGCCTTGGGTGTTTTGAAAATGAAAGAGTATACCTGTTATTTCCTAAAATAACGAGAATGCCAGAACCTAATGGTACTTTATTTATTTTAATTAAGGTAATTATTTAACGGTGAAAATACATACGCAACGAATTTGGCGAAAAAAGATTATAGATAAAATATATTTTGGGAAGGTTTGAAATTTGATTGGGTGTAAAAAAAATCTTCAACGTAAAAGGAAAGTGGATATTTTTAACAAATGCATTGCTAGAAGTTTCCAAAACGTTTTAAAATACGAAAGTACAAAAAATAATCAAAACAAGGGTAAAAATAAGATGACTGTAGCAAGAATTTAAATATATCTCTCGCACTTATCATTTACTAGTCGTTATTTTCCTACTTTCCAGAGAATTTCAAGATATCTTAAGACTACATTCTTATGTTTGGTTATTGTTATCGAAGTGCTACCATTAAGCCTTCGATTGTATACAAAAATAATCTTATAGCACTCGCCTCTTGATAAAAAAAAAGTACAGAGAACTTTAGTTTCTAAAACATAAGTACGTTTATTATTTAAGCTCCTGTAACACCCTCGTAGTTGATATTCTAAAACATCATTGTTTTAGTGATCTCTCTTATAAACAGAAGAAATGTGTCTGTCAAATTTAAATGCTGGAAGTTTAATAGTTAAAAAACAGGAATGTTGGTCTAAAATGCCCCCACAAACCCTCTTAGGAAACTGTATCCTTAATATTTGTTTTTAGTGGATTTTTCTTTCAATAAAAGGAATACGTTTCCCACATTTCATGTTCATTAGTCCAGTAGTTCAAATTAGCAATTTTTTTTTTTAAATTTTAAACTTTTGCCCTCTTCTTTTTATTGAAATTTGAAGGAAGTTTCACCTTAATTTTAATAAATAAGCAAAATATCTTACTTCTTTTGTATATGTGAGCAGATTGAAACATTTTTTTACGATTTAATTCTAACTGAAATGCCTAGAAATAAAAATGTAATATGTTCCCGAAAGTCATAAAAAAGCAGCTGAAGAATGATACATTTTTTTTTTATATGTACTTTTTCTATTACATATTTTTAAGGTAAGGAACCATATTAAAGCGTTCAGCCAGAAAATCATCTGGATATAAAAAGTTATTTAAAAGACGAAATAGTGATTTAGCCCGAACAAGGAAAAGACAACATAAAAAAAAAGAAAGAATAAAAACAAGAGAGAAATGTAAATTTACATAAAAATAGAGTTATTATATACAGACCTGAAAGTTTTCAATAAATTAGTTTTCCTTGTATAAAATTTAATTGTAGATTTTTTTTTCAAAAAAATTTCAAAAGCAAACATGTATGTATTTCTTTTTTCTTTTCACATACTTTACAGACAATAATAAAGCAATAATAAAGGAATTTCTAAGAAGAAAATAGTAAACTTATGAATTTTTATTAAAATAGATTTAATGTAACAGATCAGGCTACATATAGTATTTGGATTTAAATTTGATACATGGAATAATATTCCTTCCCTTCATTTGACAATTTTATTCTTCTGTATTTCCATTAGTAATTAACCCCAACACACACACATATATATATTTATATACAATATATATGTATTATATATGTTGTGAAATTTTAATTATTACTTAGAAGTAATCGAAGTATTTAGATTTATTCTACATATTGATTGATCCTTATACATATGATATCGCAAATTACATATATTAATATTAATTTTTGTAGTTTCAGGGAGCCACAGAACAGCAGCGTAATTATATTCTTTCATTTGGTATTTTGCGATCAAATGATGGCTGTTTATGGAAATGATAGGTTACGTATGACAATCTTATGAGATAGAAAATACGTTTTTAAACTTGTCATTTGCCCATCAGAAGCAATCCAAGAAGCCGAATCAAAAGATCATGAATCACGGATGCTGCTGCAACAATGAGGAATTTATAAACTTAAAACAAAAAGCTACTCTCAAAATGATGTAGACAGCCGTACATGGGAAATTATTTACGAAGTCAAACATACTGCCACTTAGGGTACTACTATTACTGACTTCTTTTAAGGAGTAAGACGACGAGAACAGAGAAGGAAGATGTTGAATCTAATGATTGATTTTTTTTGTTATATATGCCGGAGTATAACCATAGATGAATCTTTTTTTATCATTATCTTTCAGAGACATAAGTCATGAGCAATAGGTGGAAATACCTCTCTCTAAGAAGGGGGAGGAGTCATAGTTTGTAGGGGAAGCATGTTTTCGGACTGTCCTTCGAAGTTATCTTAAGGTATCCGACTACGTTCGGAACCGTGACTTTAAAAAATCGAATAAATGGATAATTTTCATGATATTTAGTGTCACTTTGATTTGAACACATGTATTAAACTGTTTTATAAGGACATTTTGACAAAAAAAATTATTTAAGTACAATATTTCGGCAAAAAATTAACTCAGAATAACCGTTTATCAAAATTTTCTCCTTTTGTGAAACACTCTTCGATTACAATAATATTTTGCCTGTATATAGCTCAGATCTCTGTACAGAGGCTCAACTACGAATTTTGAAAAATTCACATTATTTTCAGAGTTACAACCCATTGAAATATATAATTATCACCGTTTTTTTCTTAAAATGTATCCCTTATTTTGTCGTAAGACATAGATAAACCCACTTCTAAGTTATATATTTCAAAAAATTCTAGTTGAGCCTCTGCACAGAGGTCTGAGCTATATACAGGCAAAATATTATTATAATAGAAGCATTTTTCACAAAAGGAGAATATTTTGAATATAGGTCATTCTATGTTAATTTTTTGTCAAAATATTGAACTTAAATAATTTTTTATTGCAATACTATTCTTAAAACAATTTTATATACAATTTTTAATCTAAGTGACACTAAATATCATAAATATTATCCATTTATACACTTTTGCAAAATCACGGTTCCGAACGTATTCGGATATCTTAACAGATTACTTGAGACAAAATCAGGAAGTTCATCACTAGTGTCTATTATTTCATACTTCTCGATAAATTACACGGAAATGGAGTGTTATTATCGCTAACAGTCTTCTTCTTGGCAACAATGTGTTTATAATCCCAATCAACGTTTTCTTTTTCTAGAACTGAATAAACCAATGTAGTCAGAAATTTGGCAACACAAATGATATCACAAGAAGAACAATAGTTTTTTTGACACAGTATATATACATGTATATTTACTTTACTCGATAATTAAAAATATTTCTTGTTTGAAAATAGAAAATAATAGAAAAAGTAAGTATTGCGAATTATTAATAAATCATTAGAGTAAAGTTTGTGACAAGGCTTTATCCGTTCATCTACTAATAGTCCTCTTGGGATTTCTTAGGGGCCAGAATGGCAATCCTTTCCAACCAGCCCATGAAGAGAGAGTGGTTATGCAGATTAGGAACTGTTTATATTGGTACGTTAGTATTCGCTAGGTGCGCTAAGTGAAGTGAGGTAAAGGTAGGTAAAGCTCTAGGAGAAGAGTCTAAGTGTACTCTGTGAGTTCTATGACTCGGTCTTATAGTGCCAGTGAAGCTGATTAATAAGTGGGTCTGAGACCAGAAGAGTATTCCCTTAGCCGGATCAAGTCGGATGGAAGAATATAGTGACAATATAAGGACCGTAGTTGTTCGCCGAGGAAATAGCGGTAAGACAGTTTGATTAAGCTTTATGACTAGAGCGGATTCTAATAAGTTAAGAAATAATCTGTAAATATAGATTCAGTGGTTTATGGCGCTAATTGTTAGAATTACGGTTTACGTCGCATCACTCATGATCATTAGCCTCCTAGACTAGTGTTGTTTTATTGAATATAAATTAAGATCATAATAAACTTATTTTATTATGGCAGAGTTTAGTGGTCAATCATTCATTCCCTTAAACGTAGTTCCCGTGGATGGTGAGGAGATGATACCCCCAGCACTCGGGTTATCACAAGTTTATATATTATCAATAAAGTTGTAACCTTATAAGTGAAGTAATACCTATTTAAAGAATTATATAACTATAATATTGTTTTTCCAATTCGTTTTGGGTCAATAATAGATTCTTCAAGACAACCTGTTAAACAAACCACAATAAATAATACCATTTTAGATTAAGGAAAAAGTATTATTAACCAGAAAATGCTTCAGTAATATATTAAAAAATGAATACAAACACATAAGTACGATTTATACATTAGCGTCTTAAAAAATATTCTCAGTCTAAGGAAAATGTAATATATTATAACTACAACTGTTTAAAAGAAAGGAACAAGCTACGCTCAATCCAAGAGAATTTATTTTAGTAGTCGCACTGAAAGGAAGGAATTGCTTTAAGAAAAGCAGGATTTTCTCACCGAGCTTCTAAGTCTAAGGCAAAGACGTGCAAAGGATTTCTGTGAAAGCCGTGAAAATTCTTCTTTCTTTCGAAAAAGGGACTATTGTACATCCTACTAAAATCAGATTAAATGCATTGAGTTTCGATTTTGTGTTTTTAAAAACAATGTTATTAGCCTCCAAGGGGGCTAACGCTTTTACAACCGATGAATTGGTAAACGAGTTTTTTTTTTTTACTTTTGCTCATGTTTTCTATAGTTCACGTCTGACAACCTCAATAATGAATTTAATTTTAAAAATATATTATAACAAAGTGAAACATACTTTCAATGTTTTATTCTACTGTGGTATTTTTTAACGACGCAGTCCCTTTGTTACGAAGCCAGTTCTTTGCAAGGCATTGCATATAATATTAAACATACTGTGGTTGGCAATCTTTAAATGGATTACCAGCTTACGATCTTATTATACTATCGTGGTTTTTCTATTACTTTTATTTTAATTTGATTTCAAATTAAAATTTACCAATGAAAAAATTTTTGGAATGAAAAACATATTTTAAATAATACAATAAATATACATAATCAACTTCTCTTTCTTTCTGTTCAATATTTCTGTTAATGTGTACCTATTCAACACTAACGTTACTTCATTTTTTAATTAAGAGGACACAGTACGATTCAAATGACAAAAATTAGACAAAAAATCAAATATAATGTTTTTGACCTAAATAATTATTTATATATTTTTCTATAACATCCCAACATTTGAAAGTTCTAAACATAAAAAACGCAGAATTATGATAGCTTTTACGGTTGTTTTTATTCACATTCCTATAGCAAATGAAAACTTGAAGCTTACTTATCTTAGAAAGATAAAATAACTAGTTTGTCTTCATTTAAAATGCTAAGGCTTTTTACTATTGAGCCTAATACATTGAATTTTTTTTACCTAATACTAATAATACATGTAACAAAAGTTGGTATGCATTTTTGAATAAAAGCAATACTTATTTTTTAAAAAATAATTGAACTCAGAATTTATATATTTTTTAAGGAATTTTCAATAAGCATTCATAAAAAGAAGTATTGTACGAATACCAATCATGTTATCGCAAAACCCATACCAACTTTTATTATACATAGTTTGATGTACTTGTAAATCAATTTCATGCGTGTACGTAAGTTTTTGTAGGAGGAGTAGTGTTTTAAAATCCCTTCACAAATTTTAAGTTTTTTCCTTAAAAAATTGAAGGGTTAGCTTTTTATGAAATTTTGAGCACAAAATCTGTTTTACATGGTATTCACACATAGGAAGCAGCAAAAGAAATTTTGAAAATCCTTGAATTAAAATTTTTTGCGTAAATCGTACCATGTCCTCTTAATGGGGCAAAAATATCCTTATACATATTAGAACCGATCTTCATATAGAAAAATATACTAGAACTTTAGCTGAGGAATTGACAATAGGGTTAAAAAAAATTTTGGATTTGAAATTCAATAAACGGAATATTGCACTTTAATATTTAAGAAAATTTATCTTCATCTATTAGTTCTTCGTTAATAGCTGATGCACAATTATTTTAGGTGAGTGTGTGATAGATAACGTGAATCAAGTTTAATATTTTAAGTAATACTACCCCTTCAAAATATCCTCTAATTTACATGATTCCCAGTCATATATTGATTACACACTCATTTATGCATTATTCAGATCTTTTTCCTTTTTTATTATTTTTAAATCAGCACATAGTTGGATATTCTAGGAATTAGCCTCTGTAAGACTTGAGAATAAGGAATAATGGAATTAGCCTAAGTTATCCTTTGGTTAAAATAAAAAAAATAATTAAAAAAGATAGTAGAATTTCTTCACGATAAAGATATAGTATTTATATTTTTTAGTGTATCCAACTACGTTCGGAACCATGATTTTAAGAAAGCAAATAAATGGAAAGTTTTCATGATATTTAGTGTCACTTAGATTAGAATACATGTATAAAATTGTTTTAAGGACATTTTAATAAAAAAAAAATTATTTAAATACAATATTTTGGTAAAAAATTAACTTAGAATAAGATTTTTTCAAAATGTTCTCCTTTTATAAAAAATGCTTCTAAAATAATATTTTGCTTATATAAGGTAAAGTTTTCTCCAAAGAGTCTAAACTATTTTTTTTTGAAAAATTCACTTTTTTTTTTTTTTAGAGTTACAAAAAACTGAAATAATTATCGGCGTTTTTTTCTTATAATTTCTCCCCTCTGTTGTCGTAAAACACGGATAAACCGACTTCTATTTCAAAAATTCTAGTTGAGCCTCTGTAGAGAGGTCTGAGTTATATACTGGCAAAATATTATTATAATAGAAGCCTTTTTCACAAAAGGAGAATATTTTGAAAACAGATCATTCTATGTTCATTTTTTGTCAACATATTGTACTTAAATAATTTTTTATTGTAATAGTGTTCTTAAAACAATTTTTTATACATTTTCTAATCTAAGTGACCTTAAATATCATAAATATTATCCATTTATACGCTTTTGCATAATCACGGTTCCGAACGTAGTCGGATACCTTAAGAAAACAGCCATTCTATAAAATAATAAGTATGTTATTTTTACTATACATTGCTTATGTTGTTTTTAATGCATAAAAATAAATGATAACTTACAGTTAACACTTAAATATATGTACGTATAATAATAATACATCTAAAGTCCATGCATGGATTCATAACAATACTGCACATATTACATACATTTATTTTAGATTTTGTATATTTGGCATTGGTCTTATTTTCCTCTCTCTAAGAAAAGAAAACTGAATAATTTGTATAAAAATTCATCAGAAAACGTTATTCAGAAATGGGAGAACCATATAAAGTGATTTTTTTCTTGCAAGGTTTTCATGCCTTTGTCACCTATGCCAAATATTTTGCAGGAATCTATATATCATTGTTAATCACATAAGTACACATGATTTTTAACTTCTAGTTTATTGTGAGAGCTAAAGAGTTCTTTACATAATCTTATTAAAATAATTGTAAAAAGTATGTTCCAGAAAGTTTACCCCTTCTTACAGAGATAAAAATCCACAGAAAATATTATATGAAGAACATTTTGAAAAATGAAATGTTAAGAGAAAACTGAATGCCTTTACAATTTTATTTGCTTACAAAAAATTACTTCGGATAATACTGATATAAACTGCATTTTTAGTGAAATAAGTGCGAGGATAAAAAGATGCTTTAAGTATAAAAACATTGAAAGTTATTTTAAAAATTTTATTTACAAGTACACCGAACTCTGTGTAACAAAAGTTGGTATGAGTTTTCTGCTAACATGATTGATATTCGAAAAATACTTATTTTTATGAAGGCTTATTGAAAATTCCTGAAAACGGTAGCCTTTTTAAATTCAACAAATTCTTTAAAAAAAAAATAAGTACTGTTTTGATACAAAAAATCATACCAACTTTTGCTACATATACTTTTAACAATAAATAGAAAAATATACAAAATTTGGAACAGTAGATTAAAACCGTAGCATTTTAAATGAAAATTAACTAATTATTTTTTCTTTCTGATGTAAGTCAATTTAAAGTTTCTATTTGCCATTGGGATGTGAAGAAAACGAACATAAAAGTTATCATAATTCTGGAGTTTAGCTTAGAGCTTTCAAATTTAGTGAGATTATAGAAAATTTTATCAAAAACAATTTAGACTAAAAAAAAATGTTTAAAAAAAAAAAAATTGACAGTTAAATCGTACTGTGTTCTCTTAAGCGGCATCAAATTTAACTCACATGGCTACTGTAGCCGGAAGTTAGCAAGAGTTATCTTTCTTCTTTAACTACGGATAAATATTGAAAATATATAGCAAATTTGTGATCAAGTGATGACTACGATATTTTAATTTTTTTTTTTTATACCCAACTCCCAACTTTTTCAATGGGAAATGTTTGAGGCTCGCATTTAAGTATTTTTCATTATTTTACGCAATGTGTCTTTGACGAAATCAGAGTTTGTACAGGTAAAAAATAACCCCTTAACTGGTATGCAGGTACACCGTACGTGCTACCGGAAACTGGCCACAATCAAATTGCCGGTACGCTTTACGGACACTGATATCATACCTTTGATATTTGCACATATTTTTAATTTTTATAGTGAGATTATTTAGTGTTTTTAAGAGATATATTTTGTCCTTGGTACTGAAATACTTCTCATCTGGGATTTTCTTTGTGGTGAAGATGGGAATTTTTCATTGGAGTCAGGATTTCAGATTCTTGAAAATATTCGATAAAGAACAGGTGATGGCAAGGCAATGTGCAATTAATTGCTTGAGAGGAAATGAATATGGAAAGGTAACCCAAAAAAGCCGATATTATAGCTGTCTTCATTGCATAGTAAGACTTATATAATACCATGCTTCAAATTG